>WACJ01000429.1:0-161255 GCA_008973525.1 Stenopsyche tienmushanensis | reverse complement strand
TCTGTGACGTATTGTAAAAAAATCTATAAACTATTTGTTTTTTTTAATACAATTTGCTATGTCATTTGTATGTATATATTTTATATGATTACAATATTGAAACATGTGTACACTGTTAATCATAGAAAAAAATAATTAAATCTATATCAAGTTCGTATGACGTTCCTTTCAAGCCAAATTTACGATATTCTCATCACACATTAACGTGGACACGGACTGCAAAGTGTTAATATTTAGTTGAAATTCACTTTGGCTTCAACATTTTGTTTCATTTTCTGCTACGGCCACGTTGAACTGGAAGAGAAAGTAGATGGTAGTCGAAGAGTTGTCTTTTTTTTGTCTTATTTGTGGTTTTGAAGTCAACGAACTTGGATGCGAACCCATGTAGATCTTCATCTTTGCGAAGAAACGTAAGGTACTTTGGAAAATGATTTCCAGTAAGATCAATATGGCTGCCTCGGAAGTTTTCTAGAGCTTACGATTCATCTAGATCAGTGATTCTCAACCTTTTTGAAGTCACGGTGCACTTTTGACCATGGGAAAAAGTGGCGGTGCACCAGAATTAAAAGTCGAAAAAATTTGTATACATAGACATAATTTTTATTACATATTTAAAAAAATAATATTTACATACCATGTTTTTACATATTTTCTTTTTATGTCAAATTATATAAAAAATGTTTAACATTGAAAATATATTTAGTTAGTTAATTTTTCCCTAGAAACAATTTTATATTTATACGCGTTTTATTAAAAATATTTGCTCTTTTGAAGTGGTAAATCTAGGTTGGGGGAGGGGGTGTTTTTTTCCGTTGTCCACTCAAAATGATGTCCCTGCTTAACACAATAGAAGTTATATGATCAATCAAAAATCAATTAATGTGCTACCTGAGCTTGTTGGCTTTTGCAGATATCATAAATTTTAGGTCGAATATTTGATAAAGCTACCCTCAATTCTTCGTCTAAATTCGTAAATCTTTCTCGTTTTTTAGTTTTCATATTAGTTATTGTTGAGAAACCGAGCTTACACAAATATGATGTCGGAAACTATAACAAAATTTTCAGTGCCTTCGTGTGAAGAGCTGGATATTCTTCTTGGACAGAAATCCAAAAGTCCTCTATTGTCATTTCGGAAAAAAATATTTTTAGAGTGCGATCAGTCGACAATGAGACTAATTCTCCTTCTTCAAAATTCACAATACGATTTTTCAGTCGTAACAAATGGATTTCGAATCCAGTCATAATTTTCTCTATTTAAGGAAGGAAAATAACGTGCAATGCGATCTAGTACATGTTTTAGTGCTGCTGGTAATGTTTTCGAAACTAATGATTCTCTATGCAAAAAACAGTTCATAATTATAATATTAGGGTTTCATGACTTTGTAAGGGTAACAAATCCGTTGATTGAGCCTATCATTGAAGGAGCACCATCTCTACAAATTCCTACACATAACTCCCATGATATTTTAAATTGTTCTAAATATGAAGAAATAGTATCAAAAACATCTTGTCCTGTCGTATGCTCGGTAAGTTCTTTGCAGCATAGATATTGATTCACTATTTTGTTTTCATTTATGAAATGAACGGAACCTAGTATTTGTGCCTTACCACTAATGTCAGTAGATTCGTCGACTTGTATAGCAAAATGTCGTTTGGAAAGTTTATTGGTAACTGTTTTCTCAATATCATCCGACATATTTAAAATTCTTCTTCTTATTGTATCGTTTGAAAGAGGAATTTTCATAATTTCCTTTTCTTCTTCTGTGAATCAACACCGAAGCTTAATATTCACGATTCGAAGATCATGCAGTGTATCTGGTGGAACCAAAAGGGCTGTGCTCTATGAGCTGCTGCAACCTAGCAATTCCATTACGGGCAATCGGCCGGAATTGATTCGTTTAAGCTGTCCTTTACAATAAATATGGCTGAAATACGAACAATGACATTACAAAGTTATTTTTCTGCATGATAACGCTCGATCTTATGTCGCGAAATTCGTAAAAAAATATTTGGAAACGCTCAAGGGATACTTTGTTCTCCATATATTGCTCTTTCTGATTACCGGTGGTTTTTAAATGATGCAGCATAGTTTGGCAGGTCACTGGTTCACGGTATTCTTAATAATTAAAAACAACTAAATCTTAACTCTTTAACAGGGTACATAGGGAAGCCCCTGAGTGGGAAGCCCCTGGGAAGAGTGTATTACTTTTTAAAAAAGGAGACAATTCATTGCTTAAGAACTATCATCCAATTTCTCTTCTCTTCCATGTATATATAAAGTATTCTCGAGAGTTAAAACTAATAGGCTGGCAGATCGATTTGACAAATTTCAACCTCGAGCAGGCTGGATTTAGAAAAAGCTTTAGTATCATCGAGCATATCCACATACTAAGACAAATCATCCAGAAAACCGAAAAATATAATCAGCCACTGTCTTTCTTGGGCAGTTTTAGGCTCACTACAACGCTGTAATATAAACTATCTCCCAAGCTTATCATAAACGCTTTGGAAGATGTGTTTAAACTGTTATCTTGGAAAAAGTGCCGACACAGTATTGACAACACACAAGTGGAGAAATTGTGACATAGTATTAATAGCCGAATCGTCTGAAAAGCTTCAAGACATGCTCCAAGACCTAAACGAAGTGTCAAGTAAAATTTGTCTGAGAATGAACATGGATAAAATCGAAGCCATGATAAATAGTCACAATTCTCAGACCTTCGGGGCGATATCCATTGGGGAACACAAATTGAGGTTGAAAATGAATACACTTATCTGGGGCAAGTAATACAACTAGGACGACAAAATTTCTCAACAGAAATTGACAGACGAATACCACTGGGATGGCAGCATTTAACCAACGCATCATCCCGGTGTTAACCCACGAAGACGTGGAATCTAATATCAGGCATTTTACACATAATAAAGTTTTCCCAGCGTGCCATAGAGAGATCTATGCTCGGAGTGTCTTTATAATAGAGAATCAGAAACGAGGATATCCGAAGAAGAACTCGAGTAGTAGACGCTACTGAAAGAATTGACACACTTAAGTGGCAATGGGGGAGACAAATGTGTCGAAGAAACGACGGTCGATGGGGAAGAAAAGTGTTGGAGTGGAGACCCCTGTAAGACTGACGACATCGAAAGAATAGCAGGATGAAGCTGGATGCGGTGGACGAACACAGACTGATGATGATGATTATGAATCTTTCCTCAGCGGTCAGACTGCATGACGATTTGAAGATTCCGCCACGACCAGGCGCACAGCTCATCAGATACCCATTGAAACCATCCTACTGTATTCAACCATCGACATCTTATTCCGCACTCTATGTAAGAGTCTATTGTGACAATAAAATCAAAAGTTTATCGTGGCTTTAAAAAAAACATAATTTATCGGCTTTAAATCCTACATCTTAAAATAGACATCAAGGACCTCCAATTTACTATAAGTCGCAGTACAGAACACTTAAAAAACTAAGAACACTTGCCTGAGTATCGACGCTGCATGACGTTCAGGATAGATCCTGGAGTACGGGACGCATTCTGGAACAACACTGCACTTTATTTATTAAGATATATCCCTCTGACGATTAAGCCAAACCGTATAACCTAAGAACCGAACACGCACTGATTGTCGCCTAGAATTCGACGGCTCAACTGAGCGTACGAATATAAATGTATTAATACTAAATGTAAATTATTATGATAAACTATTGAAAGAATGCATGAGATTCTCTCTGAGATGAGCTCTTTTGATATATTCCCAAAAAGATTTTTATCAAATTTGAAATTCATTAAAAAATAATATATTTATGCAACGAAAAGGATGGTGATTTTTTTTGAAAAATAATACTTTTGGGAATATATCGCAGCAGCTTATTTAATCCCATGATTTTTAAAAAATAGTTTTTCTTATAAATATTAATAATTTGTCATAAATGCGTTTCAATTTTTCCGTCCAGTTTAGGCGTTGAGTTTATGCTATGCAACAATATTCGGTGCAGAGCTATATTTTATTTTCACAGGTTAGGATGTGCATGTGCGTATGTTAAGTGATATTTTTTAATACACAGAGTGTTGTGCCGTTCCGGAATGTGATCCGTGTTCCAGACTGTATCCTGATCGTCATGCAGCTAAAATATTGAGGCAAGTAGCCATAGTTTTTAAGTATATTGTAATACGATTATTAGGCTTATTATCGAAATGTTTAATGTTGAACAATTGCATTGAGATTTCAAGAACACAGATCGGAAATAATACTCATAGTGGATTGGAAAATCAAGATGTCTATTTTAAGATGTAGGATTTAGGTCCGATTTTTGTATCATTTTTTAAAGTCACGACTAACATTCAAATGTATATGTAAAATACGATATTCGGAAGTGATTAATTTAGCATTTCATAGCTAAAAGCTTCATTAAGCATCAATTTTTCCTTAGATTAAAGAAAATACATCAGATCATTTTAAAAATATATCATCAGCTAAATAATTGGAATAAAATGTGTCAAATATTTAATTTCAGGTATGAAATCGTGTTTAATATAAAAGCAATCCGCAATTGTTTGATTACGAAATCGACCAGCCTTGATCAATCAATAGTCTTAAGTTTAGATGGAAGATGTGAAAAATTGTACAGTGTGGTTCAAAAGAACTGCTGGTGAGCCAAATTCCAAAGGTGTCCAGGACTTCAAAATTCATGCAGTAAGAGCTCTCAGGTAAGGATAATAAGATTTACAAGATAAATTTGAGCTATCATTTAATTTATCATCTAAAATATACACACAAAATATTTGGTCTAATGGATGTTTAAATTCTTTGTTTTAGGTAAGTCTTTCGAATAGCGCAATATCAATCCGAAATACGGAAGTTTTTAAATATACTCATACTTTGAGTTAAATACATAATGCGTAAAAATACGTAAAACCGAAACATAAATATTCTTCAGAATATTGTCGATTATTTTTTCTGATTTTACTGGATACATTTTCTTTTGTATGAGACGTATGATGTCTAGTAATATCGTCACTACTTCTTTCACTTGTATTCCCTGTGTCATTAATATTTTGGTCTGATTCACGATTTCGTTTGGTAATAAATGTATCCATTGTAACGTAGGCGAGAACTCTCAGCTGAATACCGGGGCCCAGTTATGTTTGTGTTGCTTTTGTCGACCAGTCCCAGTTACCTCCGTTCATAGAGCCTCTGACGGCCTGCGACTGCCGCGTCTCCCGTAACGTTGACGAGAAGGATTCCACAGGGTGATGGTGCTGGATTTCAAAGACGATTGTTTCTCCACAGCATGTTTATTTACTCCACTTTGAACAGACTGCGGCTGCGAGGCGTAGAATACTCAAAGTCTACGTTAAACGGTTAACATACGCGCAATTGATTTGGCTAATTCAAAATTACATTAACTCTTTCGTTGACTTTCATAATTTCGCCAACGACTTTTTCGGTTTTCACTGTTTTGCAGAATTTTTCGTTTTTACCAATTTTTTCGCGGTGCACTTGTAATAAGCTCGCGGTGCACCAGTGCACCGCGGTGCAGCGGTTGAGAAACACTGATGTAGATGTTATTTTAGGTGAGCTTTCACAAATAAGTCTAGAGGTCATGCTGCTTTCAATATTGGGCGTATGAAGAGTTTAATGTATTTGACTCTTTCACGCGAATAGGTTTTAACTTCTTCCAAGTGTTGGATTGTAGTCTTGTAGATGCATCATGATGATGACGATTAACAAAGAACGATCAAAAGTCCATTAAGCATTATCTAGCAAATTTCTTGATGGTTCATCTCCATCACCTCTGTATTTCGACTTTATTATATTAATAAAGAATGCCTTGTGTTCTGAACGAGGTTTAATAGTAAATTTCTCACAAACTCTACAATAAGCCAATCCACCCCATGGTGTAATTTTTTCTATTAATTTATTTGTTTTGCATTTTACACAAAATAATTTCACAATTATTGCCATTGTTGGTATGTATACTTCCTCTATATAACAAAGCCGCTGAACTATAAAATGTGACGATGTTCAACTGTAAAAAAAAGAAAATATATATGAAATTTTATAATCTAACTAATCTATGAGAATCAATCATAATTGTTTGGGCATAAATTCGCTGAGTAACATCAAACTGTCAACATTTACTATGATATAATTCATCATTTAGCGTTCAGTTTATAAAAATATATATTAAAAAAAGTAATCAACCAAAGAAGAAGGGGAAATTCATGTTTAAATAATAGGAAGAAGAACTCTTTGATTCTAAAAAATCCATGAAAATGGATAGAAGAATCTCAGAGTTGAAGAAACTAAACTCGACTTTCGATATGCATCTGCATTTATGTGCACATATCAATATTTCTTGCGCTTGGAAAAAACTGAAGAACATAATTTCTAAGATAACTCACAGCCTTTAATTATATTGATTGAAATCACCCAAAAAAAAGATTAATTTAATAATTAAAATTGAAAACACTCATCATGGACACATGGGTAATATAAATTGTTTGGGTACACTTACATCGATCGATTGGTAGATGAACTGAATATCAATAGCTCTCTGCTTGTTATATTTGCTATTTATAAGCGAAATGCTATCAAACGATTAAAAAATGACTCAAAATTTAGCAAAAAAAAAAAAACCTATTAACTACCAGCGAATTTAGAGATATATGTTGCGCGAAAAATTGTCTAACTTAAATATTTTATGCATGTACCAATACTGTCCTGCGAGATGATTTATATGTTTTGAGCAGTTCTTTTACTGGATTGTCACAATACATAATTCCTATTTTTATTATATATTCGCCATTAAAATTGATTGTTTATTCAGGTTTGCCTCAATCCACTAATAATACCAATAAGATCAGTTTTTAAAAAAGGCTTTCTAACCAATACATCCCTAAATAGATTCAGTTACATAATAAAGAACATTCGATGGGCAGCCTGATGACCTTTGTTGATTTTATATTTAATAATAAAATGGAAACACTGAGATCCATTAAAATATGAAGACATTTTTGGATTTAGCATAGTACTCCCAGTGTAAGATTTTTTCAGGCGCTTAAGTGGTTAAAGGGCGATATCAGTATTTTTTTATGATATTATTGTTTTCGCAAAATATAGATAATGACGCATCAACACACAGTGATAAACAATGCAGTAGATATCACATGATTGATTTATTATTGATAAATATATAAGAATTGAAATGGCTTCGTAAGATATCATCTAAATTGCGTCATTTTCTAAGTATTCTATGATATTTATTTTAGAAAGGAGATATTTTTGAAGTGAAACTTACAAAAGGGAAGAGGACAAATTAGCTTGAACGTCACGAAAAGTGAAACTCCAACCGGCAGTTGAGAGTAAAGAGAAGGATAATCGTTTGTAGTCTCCCTATCTCCATCGAATACATCAAGTTTCTACTATTACCATCGAATACAGGCTAATGTGTATATATATAGCATAAAGCAACCAGTAGACGCTTGCGTATTTTATTATATATTACACAAACACAGTTTAATATTTTAGCTAACAATTTCCAATGTGAGAAGTATATCGAGCCAGACTAAAGAGAAATATACTCACATGATTTTTTTTCAAAATGTAAGCCTTTGTTCTCGAGAGGCAGATCTCAGGCACACGTCGTGTTATGCGGCAATTTAGGCGACGATTGAGAGGCGTCAATGGTATCTTATCTTGGATTACGATAAATCTCCATGAGTTAAGAACAGTATCGGTTCATTAATAGATTCTTCAACTCTCTGTCTACTCATTTAGGAAGCCTAATCCCCCCCTTGAGCCCATCTTGACATTACTATGACATTTTCTTTTCCGAAATTAGCCCGCGATCATGGGTCGACCCAGGTTTTCGACGTTACTCTGAATTTATCAATGGTGGCAATAGGAACATTAATTTAAAGTTTTTGAGCATAACAACACTCCTTGATACAATCATAGACGAAAACTCCAAAACATTTTAAAATATGTGTCGCCGGCGATCAAATGAAGCAGAGAGACATCGAAATAATAAATTCATTATAATTTAACCATTTGGAATGTTATTTAGTCAGGGTGATCCTAACAAATAGAAAAGGATTGCCAAAGTCAAATAGAAAAGTAATCTGCACTAAATCCATAATGACGTATCAAAAAATAAAACTTTTAATACTTACAAAACGAGGCAGCACATTGGCGATTGTTTCATAATACACTCAAACCTAATTTTGTGCGATTTCGAAGTTATGCGATTTTTTTAAAGCATTTTTTTAAATTTCATAATGAGTACGTATTTAGATATTTTGGATAAAATAGGAAATAAATCATCAACACTAATCTAAATTTGGAAAAAGATTATAATTTGGGACTGTGTAAATCATATTGCATTTACCATCGCTGAATTACGACCACGTCCTTTATTCTGGTTTAGATTTTTGAAAAAATTGATCTCGTTTTTTGTATTTTTCCAATGTTTTGACCTTTAAAAATAAGTTCTCCAAAGGAATTTCCAAAATTCCAATTATTTAGGGAGTTATAGCTCTTTTAGTGACGCGGTAACGTGGCTGGTCCTACCATAATGAAATCTTTTAATGCGTTTTTCTCGAAACTAATTTTTTCAACACGGTTGACATCATATCTCTAGTTTTAATGAATAACTATTTAAAAAATGATTAAAACTGACAAAATGAGGCCAAAAAATGGGTTGACTGATTTTTTTTTTAAACAGTCGCCCTTTTGTGATTTTTTATTGAGACTATAGTGACATCTTTTCTAATTATGAATTATATTGTTGGAAAGATAAAACCTACACAGAACAATGACACTGGGTATACTATTTCTTCCGAAGAAGAGAGTGATTTTGAGTCAAATCGAAAATCGCAACGAAAATGATCATACGTCGATGATAGTTTGTAATTAAAATAATTAGTATTTCTCTAGTTTATTTGAAATGCCAGATTCCCCTTGTTTGGGGAGCTAGTTATTTTACTTTTTTCTGAAAGCCCGATTTTGATCGTATTTAAAATCGTATTTATAATAGTATTATTAGACAGGGATATTCGTTGCATCTTTACTTCACTGGAATCCCCGAGAATTAATTTCAACATGCAGGGTTTGATGAGCTTTTCTCCTATTGTGAGGCTTTTTTGCTCGGCAATTTCCAATGTAACTTCATATGATGTTTGTACTAATGCTGTGCTCGCTTGCTGTAAACTTCCTATTCGATCAAGTCTTTGATGTTTGCAACTAAATTTCATGCTCTCTTCTTCATGAATATTTTTTTGTCGCGACTCATAGGTTGGGAGCCTGTGAAGTAATAGCTAATTAAAAATTAAGCGTGTTAGTGTATATCAGTCGATATATTTGTTTTAAAATAAGCTATTTGGGCATTTATACCATCGTCAGGTTGGCCGAGTGGTCTAAGGCGCCAGATTTAAGCTCTGGTTCCCGAAAGGGAGCGTGGGTTCGAACCCCACACCTGACAGTCGAGTATTTTTTTTTATTTAAAAAAATATTTTGAAAAAATAATGTTATAAAAAAATATAGAATTCTTTTTTAATTGATTTAAAAATATATGTGTTTTATATAAATTTTATGGAGTTAATGCGCATTACTTGTGAGTCATTTTATCTTATCATGTAGATAACATATGAACAATTGACATTTATCAATAATTTGATGTTTTAAAATTTGATACGCCTGGGCATATTTTCTAGAAAGTGACAACAAATTTAAAATCAATCCTTGTTTTTTCTTAAAAATTAAATGTGAAATATGTAGTTATTTTGAATATTAAATCCCTCAATATAGATGTCACTATAAATTTAATTAAAATGGCTAGTACGGATGAATCCAAAATAGAATGCTTAAAAAATATTCAGTGTTACCATATTTAAATAATTATAAATTAATACTGCACTATTACGCATTTTAATATTTATATCTGAAAATAAATAAGTATATTTATAAATTGTTACAAAAAAATAAACAGCATCTTGAAAAGTTGCAAACTAGCGTTTATCTCAGATATTGTTAAATACAACCAAAGTCTAATTTTTATTATCAGTTATCTGTTAATTTGATATGTACATTAGTTTTGATCGTATTGCCAACGATATTTAACGAAATCCTGTTTGCTCTTAAAGACGTACATTTATTCATTACAAATAAAAGTTATGGCGGCAATAATTAGTGTTACGATTTTTAGAATTTGACATTTAACGATGACAGATTAAATTGAATTTGCTTACAAAAACGATTATTGTTCGTTTTTAAGATGAGCTATTGAAAAGTGTTTTTAGTATTCTGTACAATGTACTAAAGGTCAATACGCTTTTTTTTTGTTGATCAATTTTGACAGATAATAACCTCAAAGTCCAATTGACATTCCGTCCGTAATATTTTGCACACTCGCCGACTTGATGTTTATTAATCAAATATCGCGAAAATTTTGTAGTACAGCAAATACGATGTCTTATTTGAGTGCGGATAATATAACTTCAGCAGCATCCAGAGAAAATTTGATGCAGATTTTAGCGATGATACCCAAATATAAAGTTAAGTACAAATCTGATAAAAAAGCATCGGTTTTAATACCGCTATGTCAACACGACAATGGGGAAATATCTCTGCTATATACCTTAAGATCTGCAAATCTCAGTTCGCATCCAGGGCACGTTGCTTTTCCTGGAGGTAAAGTTGATTTAACCGATAAATCTTATGTGGATACAGCTCTGAGAGAAACAGAGGAAGAGCTTGGAATACCACGGGACTGTGTGGAAGTTTGGGGAGAATTTTCTAATCTGCTTCCAGGGAAAAATTATGACATTGCCGTTATGCCCGTCATTGGCTTGATCCGTGATTTTGACCGACTCAAACTCAATCCTAATCCATCAGAAGTCGAGGAAGTGTTCACAATATCACTAGAAAAGTTGTGCGATCGTTCTTATTTTGGATTCAATCAGTTTAAAAACGGTTATACTGTTCCAGTTTTTATGGGAGGACCCCACAAAATTTGGGGGCTTACAGCGCTCATCACGCATATATTTCTCTCTTGTTTGCTACCAGAGGCAGCTTACCCTCAAAGATTTCAACACGTTTCTGTACCAGATAGAAAATCTAAGTTATAATCATTATTTATGTGAATCTTAGTTAATTCCTTTTTGAATTGTATTTTATCTAGAGAAAGAGATTTTGTAATCAAATTTTATATTGCTTTTGGTTTATGGCAAAGCATTCTGTTGAATTTTATTTTATTTAGCATAGTAAATTGAAAATCGTTTGTTGATGTTTTTATTGTGCAGTTAATATTTTATTTTAAATCTGATCACATTGTTTTTTACTACAATGTAGTTAATATGCTCAACAAAAATTGATTCGTATAGTAGTTTTTACTATTGGAAGAAATATATGCTTAATAAAATAAAATTATAGAAAATTTGAGTGGCTCTCGGCTTTGAGATATCAACATCTTTTTTAAAATTATAAATATATATTTGTTGTTTTTTATTTCACCATCTAATTAATATGGTAATTTATTTTATTTAAACGTTTATTAGGTGTTGGATGATGTATTCAAAATTATGTTTAGTTATTAGTGGGAGCATTCTAAATCAATGCTTGTTATTTGTTTGTCATTGCATTTGGAAATGTACATTTAATCATTTATTATATTTATGAATTGAATTAAAAATATGTATTTACATAATTGTTATTAAATTGACCATTCAAAAGTATATTAAAACTTTTTTACTATATAAAATGAAATACTAGGATTTTGAATCACTTTTTATTCTAAGAACTATCATAGTAATTATGAAATTAATCAAGTTTTTTATCAGTAATATCTATGCTTCTTCATCATCTATTTATTAAGAGTGCATAAATATTATTTTGTGTGGAATTAATATTGGATAGGTTTTTCTAGATCTCAGATTAGATAAAAATGTTTTTTTTAAATCCATGTTAAGTGGAAAAATTCCATTATTAAATGAATTTCAATGCATATTGTTTTACCTTGATAAGAGATATATCAGGGAATTAATCACAATAGTCACGATCGCTGTTATCATGTTTATTTGTCACCTACTAAAAAATGATAAATTATTGTTAAATTAGATGTATGGTAAGATTTGTGTCATTTGACAACTTTGCAAAAGTTTGGCATATTAACAAGTTGAAGTCCGGAGGACTCGCATGCGAGTTCTCTCAGTACAAAAGCAGCGATCCAGGGGACTCATTTGCGAGTCTTCCCTGTTGTGATCCCGTCACTGAAGAAATAAGACGAGAAGTAGCATCCTTTGTTGCAATGTTATCTAGCAGCTGGCAGTAGTAGGCCTCATTCACCGTCTGTCTTTCATGTAGAAAACTAATAAAATATTTTTCGAGTCCCAAAATACTCTAACCATCACTTTTTCAGCAGATTGTTTCTTGAATTTCAGAACTTCATGAAACTTTTGAGTCCAAGTATTATTACTAAACTGTGCCTTAAATTTTTTCAAAATTTCACGCTTTCGTTTACGAAAAAAAGAATTATTGCGCGTTGCACAACAATGAGATTAAGTTTAAAAAAATAATCGCCAAAAAAATCATTTTACTAGTTCCTGATGCGTTTTTGCAACACATGACAGTTATCCTTTCTTTGGATGATTTATGTCCAGGAGCAGACTTTTCTCTCATCGAAGCTAGGGTTTTTGTCGGCAAGCACTGTCTCATTTGCATTATAGATTTGATCATAGATAGATTAGATTAGACGTCTCCCTGAATTGTGAGTTCTCGAATTCCGTGTCATTGATTGAATCTAGTCAATCAGCCAGACGAAGCGTTAAAATGATTTTCTAATCCTAATTTCTTATAGAAAAACTTAGCTGTTTCCATACACATTTGAATAAAATAAAAGTAATATAATACTTTTTAAGCACGGATAATCCGCAAAATGGATGATCAAGAGTACACTGTATTTTCTTTCCTAAAAAAATATTTTGAAGTGACATCTATGTATATTTGATAGCATTTTTAATACAATGTTAATCATTTTATCAAATTAAACACTCTTTTCAACCTTAATCATCATAGTACACCCACAAACAATGTACTGTAGAACTAGGATCTCTTCATTATCTATTTATAGGAAGGGGTTACATCTATTTCATTTTTATACATCCATGTCCTCATTCGCTCGATATCAAAGGTCACATGATCTCCAAATTTCTAGATAACCGTTTACTTGGATGTATTAGGGGCATCTGCTTGATCAACCATATCTACATATTTTATTTAGTTGATAATGATATTAGGTTTTTTGATATAACAAGGGTTAGTTTAACTAGTAACGGTCCTTTTGTTTTCCACACCGGAATAAATGTTAGCTTTCTGATTTGTTTAGTAGTCTGCATCTTGATTATATACTTGAAGAGTGGGTGATTGGTTTTTGGGAGTCAAGGTCATGATAACTGCACAAATTCTAAAAGGATCTGATTAGTAAATGAATTATACAATAACCAGTTATAAAATTATAAAGTTATTACAAGACTTTGTTTTATCTGGTGATGTTTTTGAGATATTTAGGTCCCAATATACTCAAATACTTTAAACGTAATGTTTCTATTATAACAATTGTCATGTTTAAATTATCACTGAAGACGGTCCGACTTGTGATTATATACTTCAGATAAGAAAATCTTATAGCAATTTTAAGATGCATCTTTTTTTACTTTCTGTAAAAATTATACAAATAGCTAAAGAACCTATGCAAACTAATACTGTTCTGAATTCTTAAATATTCAATACAATCTAAGATTAATAAATAATCAGTGGCGTCAGTCATATTATGTCATGAAACATTGTGATATCCGAGAAGTGTCTCTTGAGTGCTAAAGGTCAAACAGTTCTCTTCATTGGTACACAATGAATTTGTTCGTCATCGGGAAAAACATCTTTACATTGCTAGAGCCTTCTTAATGCAATGTGATTAGATAAATATTTAATATATATGCATTCCATGATTTGCAATAGATATTAGTTGAATCGGTTGAAAATAGAATTATAAATTTTCTTAGTTAACTCAGGTTTTATTATATGATATTAATTACAAACGTTCTACAGAAACTTTCGAGATGTTTTTACTTCTAAAAATTAAATACTTGTATAAATATGAAACTCAAAATTATGTGAAGAATGTTTTTAGATACTGTTTGTAAGTTATAAAAAATAATACTTGATTGGAAATGAAGTTATTATTAATTTAACAAAGAATTAGGGAGAACAACTTGTATAGTGAATATCATTGTTGAATATACTACATAGGATTGATTATATTTTCTTTTGCAATGTTGTTTGTTATATTGCATAAAAGGGGAATCAATTGAAAAAATATTGTGAGTACATAAGCATAATGAAACAATGTTTTTATTGAAAGTATTTTTAATAAAATTAAGTAATACCTATATGCTATTCATACATTTTATCTGACTTGATTATTCATGATTGACCCATCAAGTCATTTGATAAATTATAATTATCAGCAGTACATGGATTATTTAATATTTTAACTACTGCCGAGTTCATTGTACAAAGCGACTGAAAAAAAATCACAACTTTTATGTAATACTTTGTTAATAAAATACACTTTAAATAATCAATCTTCCACTAAATTTAGATAGTACAAAAATACTCGTACAAAATACTCCGATTAAAATTGGAGTTCTTTTAAATCGACTGCGATTTAAGAATATAGTGTGTATATATATATATATATATACTTTTTATGTATACAAGGCAAAGTTAATTTATGGTAACATAATGCTTACAATTTAATCGAAAAAAAAAAGAAAACTTGTTGCTTTATAAAATTAAGTAGCAGCAATTTGAATGATACAAAATCACTATATAATAAAAGGCACATAGAGTATTCATCAAAGCAATAAGTCTTGAATATTATTTAGTAATTGATTAAGGCGTCTTTAAAATAGCATGCAAGCTTATAAAAATGTATTTTAATTCAATAATGAACAACGAAAGCGATATACATTACGATCAGACTTTCTACTTTAAAACCTCAGTTCAATATTACAAATAGAAAATGTATGGCATTATATATTTGTCAAATATACATCGAAGCATTTGGCTACGCTTGTGAACAGTGGTTATGAGTTAGAAAACCATCACTGAGCACCAATTTCAAAAATGTCAAAAGTTTACAATGGTGTATTTATAATACACCTTCATATAAAAAATATATTTACAATAAATCATATACGACTGAATTTTCACTGATATACATATGAATCTGTATGAATTTATTTTTAGTAAATGATCAATAAAAATTATTGATGATGTAATCAAAGAAATTTTATAACCCATACTGTGTCAATAACTGCAATAATATTTTTATAGTCATTCAACATTATGTGCATGCAGATATCAAAATATGGATGTAATAAAAGGGATCTTTGATCATAACGGCACTCGATACAATAGAAATGTAAACAAATAAGAAAATACACTATTACATATAAATAATGTTAAGATTAAGTCCTAATTTATAGTGCCACCCAGTATTTTCATAAGAAGATTTCTGAAGTATTACTTTAATAAAGATACTTGCACTGGACAACTAAAATATACAGTAAAATATATACTGTTTCATCAAAAGCAACAAGCCCTAGAAATATGAAATTAAATGGATTTCCAAAAAATAGATGAATTTAAGAGAGAAAATAAGTAGGAATGTGGAATATTACAAAAAGTCTATTCGTCAAATTAAAAAAAAAAACATCAAGAATGAACAATACAATAATGTATACATTACAATGATATCAAATTTTATAATGGGAATCGGAATGAATATATGAGAGCATAATTAAGAATGCTGGATTTAAAATAATGATCGTTAAAAAAATATATTTAACAAAAATATATTAAAATTCTGTTGTTTGTTTCGGGCGCGGCAACTTGATCCGCAGCAAGTCAATCGCACTTGACGTTTAATTTTCAAGTTGAGCGACATTTATAGGAATTGATGTTGTAAACGTAGGCGTTTCCAATTCTTCATGTTTTTTCATTTTTAACATCTGAAACACAAAGCCATCAAAATCAATACATATATTTAAATGGAAACTTGAAGCATGGAAAGATTTGGTTTGTTCGTCAAATTTCATCGACCCATTTTATACACAATTGAATGTTTCTATTGCAAAATTTCCGACACACACCATGAATTCAAAATTCTATCTGGTCGAAGATTAAAACATTCTGACATAGACTATGAGCTATATTTAAATATTCTAACGTGACTTTTAACTAAACATAGTGGAAAAAAACAACCTTATTCTGATCTTGATCACAATTTTTACTAACCGTACTGGGTCATGCATATCTCTGTTACAGTATTGTTAGCAGATCATTATTTTTCCTTCTTGTATTTATTTGCACAGAAAATGTTGTAAAATATTATTCAGTATGATATTATTAAACTGCGATATACATGAATTTTAAATTGCAAATATTAGATAAAGCGGAAAGAAATGTAATTTTTTTGGTTGCGTCTTTTGCCGTCAGTTTGCCATATGTCAAGGTTGCTGTCATTTTGAAGCTCTGTTATTTGTCTTCTCTTTTTCAAATATTTTAATATTTTTTTAGCCATAATGAAAATGTCCCAAGCTAGAAATTGATAAGACACATTTGCGATCTTGTTTACTGTTTTTATTCGACAAAGAATCAAAAGCAAAAGAAGCTACCCAGAGCATCTGTGACACATATGGCAAAAAATTCAAAAATGGCGACAGAGATTTGAAAAATAAGCCAAAATTAGGACAACCTCTAAAAATCGATGATGACGCATTAAATTCTCTGGTAGAATCTGATCTTCAAAAAACAACAAATTATCGCTAGACATCGGCTGTCCCTGGTTGACAGTAAAAGACCATTTGAAAAGACTCGGGGAAAAAACATAGACAAGAAATTTGGGTACCGCACGAGTTGTCATCAACGACCTTGGAACAATGAATAACCATTTGTTCATCGCTGTTGTCCAGGTATGAAACCGATCCATTTTTAAGAAGGATCATTACTGGGAATGAGAAGTGGATCCTTTACAACAGCCTGAGAAGGAAAAACAGTGGCTTTCTTCAAATCAAGTACCTGTTTCTACCCCTCAACCGTCATTATCCCTGAAAAATCCTTTGTGTTTGGTGGGATTTTTTTTTGGCCTAATTGCTAGTTAATCAGTGCTAGTTAACAGCCAAAGAAGAATATTACAGCATGATGATGCAAGACCACAAGCAGCAAGGAATACGCAGAACAAAATAAGGGAGCTGAATTTGGAAGTGCTGCAACATCCACCATATTGCACCTTCAGACTATCATCTTTTCAAGTCATAAGAACATTAGCTTTGTGATAAAAAATTCACTTCTGTGAAACAAGTGAAAAATCATTTGGATTCTTACTTTAGTGGAAAACCGGACCGAATTTTACGAAAGAGGCATTAAAAAGCTACCTAATATGTGGAAGGCGATTACAAATAACAATGGAAATGGTTTAATTGAGTAATATTGTACAGCTTTTATTAAAATAATTTTTTTCTCCAAATAACAAAAAAATTACATTTCTTTCAGCTTTATCTAATATATTAACAGGGCCTTTCAGAGAAAATGTGAGGTCTGGAACAACTAATGTTTTCAAGGTTCTTCAAATTGTATTGCTGCCATCTTTTCTAAAAAATACCTAGTGAATAAAATCATAGGAAATACTATTGATTTTTTTCTATCTGTCCTAATTAATATCTGTCCCCTATATTTTTGTCTAACATTTTTAGTTGCACGTAATATTACGAGATCCAGAGCAGCAGCCTCTCTTGCCCCCTTCTCTGATAGGCCCCGAGTATAAATGCAACTACAAACCAAACATAGTTCTAAAATTTATGAATTCAATTTCTAGGGAAGACTAATAGCGATGAATTTTTATAAATAAATATGTAACAAATATGACTATCACTAGGTATTATAGATGCTTGTTGAATTTTATAATGCAAATTATATAAAGGAAAGCTTGGTTTGTTTGTTTATAAACATGATTAACGGAGACAAAAGCTGAATGGGTGTCGTTAATTTGACTATGATTACAAAAATGACAAATAAGACTTAGTACGTAAACAAGAAGAAAGATGACTTATGAGCACAATAGTTTTTAATAACGTCACGCTAATATAAAACGGGCACTAAATTTCGTGGAAAGCATCTAACAATTATAAAACGTTATGAATCAACTCTGGTTTTTATATTCATGAATGAAAGACAGTAGAAGTATTTTGTACATTTCACACACATATGTAGTTGGAAAAAATGAGCAAAATTTTGCACACAAAACACATATGAACAAACCTTATCAGTTTTTTTCGAAGTCACTTTACACTATAAAAAAACAATAAAGAAATATTAGGAAATAACACTTAATTTTAATAACAAAATTAACTTCACTAGATCTGAATAAGTGAAAATGAAATGACTGGAAATTATATGAATCTGCAGTTTATAACATTATAAATATTAATATTCATATTTAAACTCATTTCTCAATATAAATTGGACATTCTTATTAAAATTACCTCATTAATATAATCATTTCGATTTACGAAAGATAAGGGCAAAAATAAACTCATAAACACAAAGTAAAATATTTCTGTTTAATAGAAGATAAAATGAAATACGACAGGTATTGATAATATAAACTTTTATGTCGTCAATAACATTGCCATAAAATTTTATGTGTGTGTGTAAAAATAAAGAATTAAATTGTTCGAAACCTTTAAAATGTATTTATCAATTACCTGTTGAAGCTTATAATGATTGATGATATCCTGATCTGCTGGACAAGATTGTGTAAATGCATCCAGCTGATACATATTATGCATATAGCGCCAAAGCGCAGTGAGAGAAGACTGAAAACATATTATATATTATTAAAAAATATAATAATTTCGATCATGCCAATATGAATTTTTCAATTATTACCGGAATTTCAAAATCAGCAAAATATTTTGCTGCCACACGAATATGTTGAAGGCGAGGCATAAGCTCGCAATCGAAACAGCACATTGTATCGCCAGTTAAGAAGCGCATACCCCTTCGCGCTAATAAGTTATCTATTCTTGTCAAATGGGATAACAAATTGGCAGATTTCTGTTCGTCTTTACCAACTAAAACTAGTTTCAGTTTTGAATATAAGTTCTCAATAAGGGTCGCAACTTCTTTGTCCTAAAATCACACAAGAATATGAATGAGCGTCATAATTTTACACACTTTTATTATATTCAATGTTTGATAGGCATACCTGAACGAATAAATTATGTCCTCCAGGTACGGCTTTCATAATATGCCTTTCAATTTTCTCATTTTCTAGAACAGACAGTCCACTATCAATCAGAATAGGTGGATGCGTTGCTTGGAAATTCGTGCGAAAATCTGGCGGCGGCTTTTGCATGTCTACTGTAGTGACCTATAATTGAGACGATGGTTATATAAATAAAATGTTAATTTAATAAGCCATGCATAATGTGTAAATAAAATGATTAATACTTTTCACAACTTTAATTATGATTATATTCAAGTATATTACCTTTAAACTTATTGTTTTAAGTTCGGCTAACAGGTACAAGTCCATAAAATATTCCTGGCAGAAAAGGCATGCTCCTTTTCGTCTTCCATCTATAGTAGATGCCTGTAAAAAAATCGAATTGAATATTGAATGTTTATAGAAGCAAATTTCTATTCATATTATCAAAAATCAACAAAATTATGATTAAATAGAAGTAGACTTAACATATTAATTGTTTGATAAATTTTATTAAATAATTTTGTATTAAATAACGTAAGTTTTTAGACAAACCAATGCACAAATATATTTTTTAAAAAGAAGGATATTTGCTAAGAAAATATGTTTAATATGATACATTGAACAAATTTAATATGATGCAATTTACAGCGTAATTGTTATTTAATACAATGTAATTAGTGATATTATATAACAATGGTTTTATAAAATTGATTAAGTACTTTTTCAAATAATCCAGTTACAGAATTCTGAAGTTTTATCTATTTTTATCACTCCTTTGAGTTTTTGTATTGATATGTATATACTGTATGTATTTTTGTCAAAAATAACCACTTTTATAATAAAGAATTATGGAAAAGTTTGGAAAATTCATCAAAAAAGAATCATCAGCATTTATAGCGTCTGTTTAAATATTAATGTTGTATGGATAATGACGGGTTATGAATTTTCCTAGTTAGTTAGAATCGACATTGTCTGAGGGTTCCTCTCAATGTTCTACAGCAATTCTACCACAATGTCCGAGAAAATACTTGTTTAGTGGGTTAGTTTAGGGATTTATATTGTATAAAATTGATTTTAAATTCTAGAATCCATTTGAAGTATGGTTCCAATATAGCAAATGTCGGGACGATTGATCAAGTCGGTCAGGGTTGCATGACCAAGCAACGACAATGAGCAACTGTTCATTTGATATAATTAAAAAAGACAATATTAATTTCGCAAATCATTTATAGATTATCGAAAAATCATTATAAAAGTCATCTATTCCCGTATTCTAGAGGTTGACGAACGCGTTTAGTCATTTTATGAAGTCAAATATGTATTACGTCAGGTATTGTATATTTTATCAGTTTGGTTTTTCTGGTCTTCTAACGAATAAAAGAATAATACGCGATGGAAGTGGAGGAGAATATGACGTCAAGCCATTTGTGATGTGAATAGCGCAGAGGAAAGCTGACTTCATGTGTTGTGTCATGGATTTCATGGTGCGTCATTGAGCTCAACGGTCAAATTTGTTCAAATCGATCACGTTTATAAAAATAATAAGAATGTAAATTAGCAATCGATTTGGTCTTTCTCAGAGACGATGAGATAACACAATTAGTTGAATTCTATAAGACTGGAAGCATTCGCGAGGCATGGATACCAGACGTGGATCCAGCAAGAACCAGTTCCAAATTTGTAGGATGAATCATGCGATTTGCCCTGGGCCGAGCAAATGTGTCTCACGAACACAATAGGTACCGTAATTGCAGTCGGTACTGTGCTAAAAAAAATCCCGAACGCTCGATGAGTTTTTTGGATGCGATCGAACTGCTAGAAACCAAGAGTTGTGATATCTCACTATCAGCATTCCTAAATATTGTGCGCAATTAGATTGTACGATTGCATTTTGCAAATAAATTTTATTAACGAAGAGCAATTAAAAATTAGAATAGAAACACGATATTAACGAGAATACGTGAGAAAACCGCTATGACACAATTCCATCGGGAAACAATGGTCTTCTGGCGCATAAGAGCGATTACGATCGAGGAAGATTGGATATTTTACATAACGTCGTTAATTTTCAAAATGAGCAAACAATGTGTAAAATAAAAAGAATCAATTCGGTGAAGATGCAGCGAACAAAACGGTATCCGGAAGAAAAGCTTTGCGAAAAATCGTTATTGTTTTCACATTGTGCAAGAACTCAAGACTTTCATATCAATGCATTAAATACCTTTAACACTTTCTTGGCCGGTGATGCATATGCTGCATCATCACGGGTTTGACCATTGGTGGTCGTATGATGCCACATATGCATCATGATCGAGCCGACCGTTTGTGGGCGGTAATACATCAGTAATCAATGAATACGGTGAATGATTTTTTTTTAAATTTGTAACTGTTGCTACATCTATTTGAAGTAATACGTTCAATGATATGATCCTTTGAGATAGATAATAGACGACAGACGGCGACTAACTGGATTGGGGGATCATAATGTGCGATCCCATTTCCTGCGTGGTCTGTTCTGGATTACCCCGGACTAGCCACACAGAGAGTGTCTTCCACTGATCTTTAAGCCCCGTTAGAAACGCACCTCGAGTAGGTTCTCCAGTAGTCCAGTTCTCCAGAGTAGGCGAGGTTTCTGCAGGGAAACCAGCTTCAGGCTATTGCCCCCGAGGGAGCGGCGGAGGAGGAAGGACAAAAGTTCAAGCTAAATTCAAAGGAATACTACCGCGGGTTAACTGCCACCACGAGTCCAAGCTCAGTTTGAAGGGGGCTGCAGCAGATGACGGATTGCAGGGGCTACCCCTTCCCCATGAAAATTAAATGCGGCTACGATAGTGTTAAACTATGTTTTGTTTTTGGAAATATTTTTCAGTATAATTCTTACCCTTCTGTTGTCCATATTATCCACTATCTTATATGTGCAAACAAGGTGCAAATAAAATTAAAAAATCTTTATAAATGTTTCACACTTCATATCGAGACGGTCGCAAAAGCGCCCTTCGACACGTTCATCCATCATCTTTAATATCTATTGCTAAGAAAGGGTTACATTCATCTCGTTTATACAATATCATACATTAACGTGGTCAAAACATACATGGACTTAAATGCATCTGAAATTCGCTCCTACGCCAGCTGAGGGTGTTTCTTTGTTTGTTATTTTTTAAGGCGATTCGATTGTGTCCATGTCCTAGTTCTTGTTTTGTTCAGCGAGTTCTCCTGGATCTGATTCGGCAAAGTTATATATGCTATATAGTAGACATATACACGGCAGATTTTGAAACTGCAGGCAAATAGGTACTATCAACTATGCAAGAGGTAATTAGTGATAAGCGAGTCGAGCAGCAAGACTATCAGGTTCTATTTATGAATTCGACATTCGAATAAATATTAATTCAAGCATATTCATCGCCAATGTCGGGTTGTATTTTATACGACACAGCTTAGCAATGCTACGGGTACAAAAAAAATGTTGCCGCTGAAGACAATATACGATATGGTTTATGCGAGCGCCATTTACAGCTAGCTCGGCGATTTATCACACAATTAGCCAAATTAATGCGCTCACTTTCGTTATACTCGTTACGTTTTGTGCGATTGTTGTTGCCGTATTTTATGTGCGATTATTTCATACGAGAAACCATCGGCAGCACGAGAGAGTCTTTGGCGACCGGTTTTACGCTTCTTTCGCACGACCACCATCGAAACCGTTGACTGGCAATTAGCAAATTGATGCTAAAATACGTTGATTTGCATAAGCAAGCATTGAACTAGCGACCGATAATCTAAATGCGACGAGTGTAGGTTTCTTTCGGCGTGTCTTCAAGAAAAGCGCGTCTAAAACAATGCAAATTAAAAGACATTTCAGCAATCCACAAGCACACTGTGTGATTGAAGGCTTAACAGTTTTTTAAGGCGGTACAAAGAGTAGACTTCAGTGGGTCGTTACGGTAGTTCGAAGTTTTTGTAGTGTTGTATGATAAGCATTGTATGATAATACGTTTGCTAGATGTTTCAACGATATTGACAAAGGTTCTTTATTGCACTAAAATACTGTTTGGTATCATAATACAGTTTTGTTTTCAGGTTTTGATGACATAGTGCCATTCTCAGTATCTCAACTCTTAGAAAACTAAACTTTTAGCCCTTTAAAGTTAAAAGATGAAGTTGCGTTTGTGTAATATATAATAAAATAGGCGCACTACTGGTTTAGTGGTTGCTTTATGTTATGTATGATATATACAAGCACAAACCCATACAGAAGAGGCGACGAGGCGCATGCGCGTAGCGTTTCTATCATGTATGCCACGGACATGGAAACAATAAAAACGATTCTTTCTTTCTCTCCTACCAACTGCCGATTGAAGTTTCCCTTTTCGTGACGTTCAAGCCAATTTGCCTTACTGCGCCAATCAAAGGTTTACATAGATAGATAAAGTAATGCAAATGCAAGGAAAAGGGTGAAGATGTCCGGAAATGGTAATCAAGACAATATGGAGGGACTGTCTGATCGATTTCGACGATGATCGTTCCCATACATTTAATATTCGCAGTCGGAAATCAATATTTGTATATTCGATACGAATTAATCCAACTATTGCCCCACCCCGATAAGAAGTCATAACAGTGCTACATGAATTCGTTGCCATATTTACAGAGAAAAACTAAGTACATACATAGTAAAGCGCTTAAAAATCATTGATAACCATTCCATTGTTTCAACATATAAATATAACAGCAAGATAAGGAAATTCCAACAAGCAGTAGATAATTGCATGCACGTGCTAGAATCCAAACATATTTGTGCGTTAATAAAGCGCCGAGAGGCTCTGACATAAATGTCGTAAAAACGCTGCGAAGATTAACGAGGAATTGAAAAGATAGTCGTGGCGATCGTCAATTAGGTTCAATTAGCGAATCGAGAAGAAAAACATCTAGAAACACACCGCGGAGACGATGCTCTCATTATCCTGGTATTTGTTAAGCGAGAGGCAGTTAATCTCCTGAAAATCATCGCGGACAATTGAATATCAACATGCGTAAATTGCGAGTCGAATTCCTCGTGTGAGGATACCCGTTGGATGAGCGTTCGAAATAAAACTCGGTGGTAATGCTACCTTCAATATCGAGCGAATGAGGAGGTGAATGTATGATATAGACGAGATGGATGTAACCCCTTCCTGTGAATAGATATTAAA
Source organism: Stenopsyche tienmushanensis (assembly GCA_008973525.1). Taxonomy (NCBI): domain Eukaryota; kingdom Metazoa; phylum Arthropoda; class Insecta; order Trichoptera; family Stenopsychidae; genus Stenopsyche; species Stenopsyche tienmushanensis. Next base: position 136,720 of record WACJ01000429.1, on the reverse strand, counting down.
GAGGCCCATAGTTTTGTAGTGAACTGTTAGTGGCTGCACTATGATGATGATGATTGATTGTATAATTTGTCTGATTTCTCCACAATATTAATTTTTTATATTAAACTTTTCCTTACCATGCTAAAAAAAAGCACCCGCGCACTACTATGATATATATTTGGTACACCATATGAAATTCTAAACAAATCTGAACCCCGTATCTGTTATATTTCATATCGATATTCCCATTATTAGAGTCGAGTTGGTCGAATCAAGGAAAGGTTAAATTAATGAGTTTGCCAAAGTCTTTATCATTTATGACATTTGCAATGCTAGCATAAATGGGGAAGCAGTACGGACTGATTGTCGCGCAATCATACATGTAAATTTTGTTGACAGACGTGGATGATTTTGAACTTGAATATTATACCTGTTTTGAATGCAAATATAAAAGAAAATCATCAACGCTGCAAAGATTATGCAGCATCCATGCGATTGGCATACTTGCAGTCAAAAAAAAAACGGACGAGAATATATCGGTCAAAAATTGCTTATTCAACGCTCGATTATTTGCCATTACAGAAGCTTTGCAGAATGAAAATGAACTTGTTCAGCGTTAATATGCAAAATTATTACGCGAATTGGAGTCATGACGAATCCGCAACGCTCTAGGGTCGATTTACATATGAATAGCCTGATGCAACAGATTTCTTCAATAGCTAATCCATTTAAAAGACAAAGGTTACAACCATGACATCCACACTTTATTAATATCGCTATGTGATCAATATTGAAAGGATTGCGACCTCGTTTCATACATTTGTTCTGAGCAATCTTTTATTGTCGACTTTTAGCTGTAAATATTTTTTCAAATCCCAGTCAAAATATGTAATTTGAAGTCAATGTCCATTTTTTGATTTATTTCAAATTCCAATTCGAAACGAATTGTTTCTGACATGTTGACTGTCATTTAACGGCAACTCGATTTTCTTCAATTTATACACAAAATCATGTCTTTCTTTCAATCACTCCCCCCACGATATGTATTCTCCGTCTTCATTTTGTCAATGAAAGTGCATTAGATAAAATAGCTTATTGATACACGAAGAATATGCAGCAGCCGCGGACGAAATTTGTTCGGCTCGGACTTTCTAGTTTTGCGTATAGCATTTCATAGGTTTGTTAATGGCGTCGGTGGTTATCGAGCAGGGAGAATGTATTACTTTAAAATTGACAGGTAAGAAGATACCGGAGGTTTCGAATTCGCTCATTTGTCTACGGCTTAGATTTCTAGCACGACCTCTACGATATTAGCGGCTTTCTCCCGCACAGAGTTGTATATTGAATCGAACTTTTTGCTCCGCCGGAACTCTCATTTTGCCCAAAGTTTTTTTTGAAATAGACAAAAATGTTCAAGTATATTTGAGTAAATGTATTGAATAATCGACACGCACAGTATTGATGATAAGGGATGAAATGCGTAATTCCACTAATCTGTACACAATTTTGAATCCTGCTAAACGCTTTAGTTCACTTCATAAATGGAATGGGAAAAAAATGCTACTATTTAATTTAAAAAAGGTTGTATCATTATTTATCTACAGTATCAGGGTTTAGCGGTTGGATTCGTAATTCAACTATCTTGGCTCGTGTAACTCAAACATCTACAGGAAGTGTGGTTGGCCAACATATTTTTAAAACGTGCATATGCTATGACAACTATATAACATAGTCCCATAAAAACGAACATTAGTCGAATCGACTGGCATACATCTATTTAATAAAAACTTCAAATAAACTTGCCAAATATTATGTATTTTTCTAATGCATTGAATGCTTAAATGTTTCAAATATGGAGCCTAATCGATTTAGCTAAATATTATTTTTACAGTAATTGATAGGAACGAAGTCCATCAGCAAACATGCAATACAAAATGTCGATAGCCATCACGTAATTGACATGAGTATTTATTTGAGCTGTTACAATGACAATGTAAAAGACGGCATTGTTTGGCATGTGGGGATGGGAACCCGAATGATTCACCATGGGATTCGAGCGCTCGTCATGATTCACGTGGAAATATATGTAGGACAAAGGAAATGGAAGAGCACTCTTTGAAAACACTATTTTTAGATCGTACTTGACGTCCGCCATTGGATTTCTCATGGTGAATCTTTCGAATGCAAATTGCGTCCATTTCAAGGTTGTAAATTTGTAGCACGTTTAGAGTGCAACAGCTACATTGTTCGTGGCACGCATGTCGGTGCATTGAACCGTTCATAAACACACGTGAATGAGGTAGTAATCTGGAGAAGTCAATATCTTACTGCAAGGAAGCGTTTTGTGTACCAGATCAAATGATGCTGGATAGTCCTGATATAATATCGATAAAAATGGAATGTCTGTTAATTCTCCAACATTGCGCAACGGCCTCGCAGAGATGAGGATGCAGAGATTTGGTTGGAATGCAATGTGGAAAGAAAATTAAATTGCATGGCAAGAATTCTCTATCACATCCCACGACGTTTATGCAATGCACACAGCACATTTTTGCTGCGCACGTCTAATTCAATAGGAAATGGATGACTGGAAGTTAACAATACGAGTCCAACGACACCTGATTTATAGGGAAAATACGCGTGACACGCCTTTCAAAAAATAATCATGATGTGCGTATCAAAAGAGCTGCATACAGCACACGCTTTAGAAATGAACGTACTTAGGGATTCGCCAAAGGATGGCGCTGTTATGCGTGCGTGACGAGTCAGCCACTCATTGTTAGAACATACATTCAACTAACGAATTGAAAATAAGAAGTCTGGAGACGGCTAAAGCCTACGAGCATGAGAGAAGCTCTATACAAGCGAGGGAAAGTCATAATCATGCATAGGCGGTTATTGCGACGAGACTTTCCTAGTAAAACCCATATTGCCTCTGACTACAGGACAAGCCTTTTAAAAAATGGATCATCAACCCATCATATGATTCTCTACCCTAAAAAAATGACTACGTATAATTTTAATTTATTTTTGGAAATATTTTAAAGATCGCTACCACAAGTCAAAAATTCAGAAAAAAACGTCGTATGGCTACTTAACTATTAATCCGACTTATTGATTCTGGTATTTTTATTAGTGTATTTTGAAGTGGAATAGCTATGCAAAAAGACTCACTACTTCACTGCAGTCAACCCTCCTTCCCTTCCTTCCTTTCCTAATTCTTTCCTGCGGGTACGTATTGAGGTTGAGGCCTGCCCCGCATCTTATTTTAAATTCAGTCATTAGCGAGCATGCCCATGATGTTTCCCCAATTATACTACTTATTTCAACTTATCAAGGCTTTCACAAGCAGTGGTGGGAGTTTACTAACTAGAAATTGGTGGTTGAAAATAGCACATGCACAAATGCATCTGTCACTACGTTCTACAAATAAATAAACTTGCACATTGTTACAGTTCATTTTAAGACAACTTTGATTGTATTTGATATATTTGTACATATCTGTTAATTAAAAATATTTTACAAAGAAAAAATAATTCAGGGTTTAAGTAAGTTTATCGATGGAATATATTGTATAATACCATCAGAAGATGAATCTATTTAGTCAAGGGGGATAGGATAGGAGAAAGGTCAACGATTCATGATAGTGATTCGTATAGTTAGTCGCATAAAAATGTTTTCAACTCATAAATTAACATATATAAACGAGATACTGCCAAAGGCTATTTGGAAAATGACTTTTTTATATCAGCAAATAATTGAATTTCAATATGAAATATAAATCAAATTGGACGCAACTTATTCGAGAGTCAAATGTATCGTTAATCGAAAGACAAAATCGTGACATTCATAACCATTATGTATCGACGGTGGAACGATTTCGAAAATTAATAGTAGCATTTCTACGGCAATAAAATCAAATAAACCATGCGATTCGTCTGTGAGTGTACACGTGGAGGTATTGTCGCTGTCGGTATCGAATAACCTATATTCGTTTGGTTGCGTTAGTTGTAATGTTGATCAAAAATGGACATTGGAGACGATCTTCGATCGATCGAGACCGTCTGCCGGTTCGATCCGACGAAAGTGAAAACTGAACTTGGCGAGTCAATGGACGGCGAACAAGTTTTTAGAGAGTTTTACCGGCGGGTCATGAACTGAGATGCGAGAAATGAGGCACTCGATTTGGTACCGGTGATGCTGCATTTCTTCCATCTCGTACTTTATTTAGCTCGAGCGTAAAGTTTGTGCTGCTCTCGAGAGATTGAGAGTGGTCTGATGCTTACGCACAATTTGGGTCGAAAGTGTGTCTGATGACAAAGACAAATAACGGTCTTGCCGAAGCATCACTGAGGAAATGTGAGTCATACGCGTATGTCATCGTCTGTGTACAAACCTTGGGCGAGTCTCATTTATATTGTCCTTATGGATGATTTGAAAGCGTCTTACCTGGAAATTGAAAAAAAAACAAGGTGTTATATTGAATTCTAATTGATGTATTTAAATTCTGAACAATTTGCTGAGAAGGCGAATTGAAAACAATGTGATTCGGCACGTATGGATTCGATAAGATAAGGGACCGATTGTACTTGAGAAATAGGAATTTCAATTAGTGAATGCATTTTCTAATAATAAGGTTATAATGATTGCATTTCAACAACCGCAAAGTAGTGCATAGGATAGAACTACATATTTTGACCGCGAAAAGTGCAAACCTAATGCAAGTTAATCAGTCATCATCTGCACAAGCTTGTTATATCCATGATCCACTGAAATACTAAGATTTCCTTCGATATAAAATTGCAATAAGAGATGTGAAGATAGAAATGTGAGTAATAATAAAGGTTAAGTTTACAGTTGAACAAAAAGAGTTGTTTAATTAGATTCGATAACGGTCGAACGCAATGCGTGCAAGACTAGGAGTAACGAAAGGGGGAACACGATTTCTCTAATAAATTAAGACAAAAGATCGTGACAATGATTTAAGTTAGCTGTTCATAAAGTTGCCACCCACCCAAAAGTTTTTTAATACGGTTAATAAAGCGGATTGCGATTAATCGGATCCGGATCTTCCGTTCGGAGAAAACTCGCACCGGTCGGTAACGTCAAATTTATTTCAAAATCGTGACTGCTGCCAATAAATTGTGCGTCATTTGAGAAAAAGACAACAGATGTTTCTGCCTTCATCGCATGGAAAACGGAAGATTTGTCGGCGAGCATGTATTGAGATGGCAGCGAAATTTAAAGATCACCGGAGCGGAATCAGTCAATAGATAGACGAGAGATTTTCTTCTGAAAATGAAGACGAAGAGTCGGTCGCAAACGGCGATTAACACTTGAGAATTGCGTCACTCGAGCAAACTTCTCAATTGTCGAAACGTGACAAAACCATAGAACAATTTCCAAGCGCTACAGACACAGGGCACGTTCTTTAAAATTCATGTATGATCGCCAAGCAAATAGAGATTGCGTAACCGAAACGCAACCGCCATGTGTATGTGCCATACGAGATAATTTCTTATTTGGTCTCACTGAGATAAAATTACCAGAGTAAAAACAGTGTAAACAATATGTATCGAAATATCTCGTGAACTTTGAAATGCAATGAAAAAAATTACAACTAAAAGATATCCTAACTATATATCAATCGGAATTTTAAAACGAGATAAGTTAGAAATTATTTTCATATCATTGGCATATTTGACAAATACCTTAAATATCAAAGATATTCAATATCATAATTTGTATCGATATTTGTTTATGTAAACTACAAGAATTGAGCTAAGGAAGAAATAATACAAGCATAAATAAGACAATAATTACCATCGAAGCGAATTATTCGAATCGAAAATTATACAATAATTCGTTTACATTGCATTCCTAATTCTTATTCGCTTTAACTCATTTAGACCGATGTTCCACTCGATTAACTGATTATTTTGATTTAAACCATTACCCCAAACGAAAAATGCCAAAAGACAAATAGTGTAATATATTTATGTGTAATAATTCCATTGCAGAAGATCAAAATCATCCAAAATATTCACCATTAACATTAAATCATTTTGACCGAGGATTGCTCATCATTATCATCATGATGACCAATCCTCGGTGCCTTAAAATAAGATTTTTTATTAGTCAGGTCATGAGATAAGGCGAACAGGCTGATACTACCCACCCTATATCATCATCATAGTGCAGCCACAGTCTACTGTAGGATTAGGGTCTCTTCCAATATCCAATTCATCTGTCATACATTCACCTCATCATTCGCTCGATATTGAAGGTAGCATGACCTCAGAGTTTCATTTAAAACGCTCACTCAGGGGACCACCTGGATGAATGTGTTGAAGGGCGTTTTTGCAATCGTCTCGATAAGGAGTGTGGGAAATTTGAAAAGACTGAGTAGTTTTCCTCGGGAGATAGTGAAAACTACTCTAGACGAACTTATTGATTTTACTGGAAAGGACTTTCTAGAGTACAAAGAGTCCAGTCCCTCCTTTCCTTGCAGGGGTGCTGTCGGGCTTATCGCCGCGAATTCCGTTTTAGGTTGACCTTTCCAATTTGGTGAATACAAAGCACCCATCCTATATATTGATGCACAAATATGATTATGTCACAAATCAATATGACAGCACACTTACATTCAAGTTCACATTTTTAAGACGGAAGTGTAATATTATGTACATAATTATTTATTTTAATGATACGAGCAGCGGCGTAAGTAACTGCTTCTATTTTTAAACAAAATTATATTTCATTCAAGAATGTCTATGTCACGATTATTTCAGATAAGAGATCCAATATATATATATTTTGAGAATCGATATATAGGTGCGTTGATTTTTTCACAAAAATATGAGATTTTTTTAAAAGTTGCCGTTCCAAGATGAAGTTTACTTGCGTAATCGCACGGTCTATTTACTGTTCAAACTATTAAATAAAATTATAATATGTTAAGAAGCCGTTACCTATGAAAATAGCATATGGCCATTGTAAAACGAGTATACAATGATATTTGCGATTATTTAAGTCAAAAGAACTTATAGCCCAAACAATATCAAATTAAGTGATTTTGTCGAGGTAGAAATTCGCATTAAGAACATATAATATGATCGCGTGATTGATTTATATCATGCAATAAAAAAATGCATAGCAAATCAGCGAACTGCTGTCGTTGATGTTATTTAAAGATTGAATCGTGAAAGATTTCAACGATAAAAATAGACAGTGATTGTGATAATTGTTAATAGATAATTTTGTACAGTGTTCGTTAATATTGATTTGGAAAAAACACAGTGAAACAAATGCACCAGGGGTTTATGTGTTTGAAATCCATCCATATGAATTGCTTATAACACGATGGAAACAAATATCCGTGTTAAAAGAGGGACGTTAGCAATAAAATCTGAAAGTGAAATTCTGTCCCAATGTGAACTATGGCTTATTGCGTATGACTTCAAGTCAGGTACGAAGTTAATTAAAGTTCACCATTATAAATACACATCAAGTTGCCGAATTTCGATAAGTTAAAGGTCGATGGTGATTACACAGTAATTGTTATAATTTTATAACCAAAAAAGATTTGCGATTGCTTTTACAATTTATTTTAAATTGAGATACAATGTAGCGATAGCAAGTAGAAATATCAATAGGGCTTCGTAAAAGGGTTGGCTAATCAGATTATGGTTCGAAAAAATCGTTTCGGTAATACAAATCTCGATGAGTTTCAAGATCTAAGAAGATTATGGAGTATAAACATTTGAGATCCATGGTGGAAACTAATCCACTAAAGCTTAATCGAATCATTGTGATTTAAAATGAATTTAGTATGACATCAGAAAAATATTTGGACAATGGTAAAAAATACTGAAGTTCCAAGATAAGCACTTAATTCGTCATTACATAAATAACGTAACATATCACTCAACAAGTTGAAAAAAATAAAAAAAACTGATTTCTTGTTGGCAAAATACTATTGAATCTGATAGTGCTTCAATATAAAGATTGTGTTTTAATTCTCACCTACAAATTCGGCAAATTCATATGTTAAGCCCTAATGCAAGGTGTGAAGCAATGTTACATTGTTTTGTAACAAGACTCATATGACCGAGATCGTGTATAGAAATTGTGAGAGTACAAATCGCAGCCCGTTTAGCAATAAAGTGTCAAAATCATGCGCCGAACAAGAAACATTCGGTCAAATCCAACACGAAGACACGACAATGACGGATTCATTTCTGATGCATGATTGTTAGAAATTAATTGAATACCACGAGGATAAAATCTTCGTATAATCGTCATTAGCGGCGTCGTCGCTCGTCAATTACAAGCATTCTGCAACCGGCGACGAGTGAATTTTAAACGCATAAATAAGAAACGAATTCGTCGACGAATCCGTTAATGCTAACGACGGAAAGATGCATTTTCATCATTCCATCAAACAGCAGCTGTGATTGACAGAAGAAAGTGGTGACTCGTCGGCTGTGAAATAATAGGTTAAGACGGAACGACACGAATTACCGATTCGTATACAAATAGACGATCGTGTTTGTCGAGATAAAAAAATGTACGATCGGCGTCATGAGCAGCACCTTTCATGAAAAATTCATGAAGCATTCAATGCTAAAATCTAAATTAAATTCGACAAATTCGTCGATTGGACTCGGAGAGGCTCGAAGTGCGATCGGCGATCAAAGTTTGCGCGATTTCGTAGAGCGCGATGTCGAGACACGCGACTCTCGATTTTGAGGCGGCCATCATCACGCAGGAGAGACCGTCTTGCGGTTTTTACGACGCAATGTTTGTTTTGTGAAATTTCATTACGGTATCCCACTCGGCATCGCAACCATCGACACAGAAATTCGACGATGGAAAGTGAATTCTATGAAATTAATGGCAATGCAGAGCTGCTGCATTCGGTACACTGTGTTCCATGCCAGAAGCGATCGAAGCATCGTCTTAACGACGTTGATGGAATCTCATCGGGGAGAATCTTCCAAATCACCGATGGAAAAGTGAAAGACTCACAATAATTTGGATCACTATCTGGCGCGTTATTTCTGAACAATGTATCGCCTTCCTATTTCAAATACTTCGTGTTTGGATTGCATAGACAAGACGAAGATCACGTGAAGATTTTAAATTCCAAAAAATGCTATTATTTAAACGAACTGCAAATATGACATTGACACGAGAGATCTTTGACGACGCAAAAACGAATGCGATTACAGCGATATGATTAATTGATTAATATCACTTGTCTATCAAAACCAAATCTTAAATTTATAATAAAGAAATGTTAGATTATATCTGAGAATCAAACAATATGCGAGTACAAATCTCTCGTATTTGTAATACGAAAACTCGCACTCGTAATAAAATGTTATATATCCGTGAGAACGCTTACAAAATACAAATTTTCTAGAAAAAAAACATACAACGGAGATTCGCGCAACATAACATGCCTACCTGGATTCCTAGATCGTTTAACAACTGCAGATATTAAATTACAACCCTAATAGGTCATATATTAGGAGGATCAAAAGGTTTAACATCTTGTAGTCAATTAGTTATAGAAACATGAAAACGAGTATTTGTTATAAATTTCGATAATGATCCACGATACACCATCGTAGAATTTTCACTGAAACATAGACAACAAAGTACAGAATCAGTGTTAGGACACCACATGAATAATCCGTTATGATTACTGTGAATATAAAAATAGTGAATGTTTGCAATTTTAAAAATACATCTTGCAATATTACACAAATGAGTTTGAACGAAAACAATAGCGATATTAAGTTTTTGTCCATATCAATGAGAAAGTAGCGTTTTGCAGTTACGACACCTGCAGACGCAGAATAGTACGGTTCATTTAAATGCCACAGTCAAATGAAATTATTTTAAAAACTCGGAAATTTAAAAACGTGTTCGATTAAACAGCTTCATATTCCACTCAGAGTTATGTTTTGAAGATATAACTTAATGTTATATCCTCAATGCCATATAATTGTTTTTTTGTACAAAGAAATGGGGGTTAAATAGAGCAGATACGAGATGCATCTGCAGATTTACATCTGCATCTGCAGATACAGATAGGAAGAGAACGACCATCAAATTAGTGGGATGATCGATTTAAATGTTTACTGAAATTATTGAATCCAGCAAACTCTCGTTGGCATTGGAGATTTTAACCTCTGCCTTATCGTGCTAAAAAAAACACCTGTGCGCTACCATGATGTGTATTTGGTACACCATATGATATTCTAAACCCCATATCTATTATAATTCATATTAATATTCCGATTATTAAAGTCGAGTTGTAGTAAATACGTCATGGTCAAGGAAAGGTTAAAAACGAGAATTCATGGTATTTTTGTATCAAGCCGCGTATAACAACACGTCCTTGCTCTTCTTTGAAAGGGTTCGGTTATCAATTTCGTAATATATATTTATTTCTCGGTTCTATACTATGGCTTCTTACATATTTTTCTGATCCAATGTAATGCGCTAACATAGCAGCGTTTTCAATCGACAACCCAATGGGGAGAGAACAAGAACAATATCTTCGTGAAAAATTACGCTTTTTTTGTATTTCAATTGTGCATAAAGACAAAAAATGAAGGTCGACGACAGCAATGATATCCTCGAATGGGCTTCGTATGATATGTACCTTTCCTATCGTCGATATGACTTTCCAAAACCAAGCTACCGAAGAAAATCGCACGCCATGCTGTATAATCAAATGGAAAATATGCGTCAGCCATTGAGAGCCGCGATTCACACCGCAAGATTATCGCGAGTATTAAATTGCATACAAAACGGTTTTAAACACTTCGCGTACAACAAGGAAATGACCATTTGTCTCCTGTCAACTGCTTCAGTAATTCGACGAGATGAAATCTCCGACGACGCAACGCGATTATTTTCGGTCGGGTGGGCGAAAATGAATTTATTTGCAAGAGTGCGGAACCGGAAGAAGAATAAGATCTTTCGCCGGATTGATCAGCTAGGGTTTTTGAAGAATCTCTGTTCTAAAATGTCGCATGCTCGCCCATTGGGACACGTCGATGCTGAGCACGTTCTTCGGCGGATCGAACATATAATTGTCCAACGCGAAGATCCATGGCAAAACGCGTGACCACGAATGCCATTCGCAAGAAGAACGCCTACTCTTCTAGGTAACAATGCATATTTATGTGCGCCCCCTTATTGCTATTCGAAGAATACATATTTTCGATGGAGCACCCACGCCAGCAATTGATGGCAATCCATCAACTTTGTCGGGGATAACTACAGTTCCATTTGGGATGAAGTGGTACGATTATATCTTTGCAAAAATGTATTGGACGCTGATATGCCATACATAAATATTGCTAGTTATAGTGTTGAAATACAAAAAATAATAATAGAGCATATCTAATAATAGTTGAAAATTGATCAAAGATCTTAAGCTTAACGATCATTGTTAATGGATTATTTTAAAAATTATAAAGAATTCATATCATGATTTGGAAAACCTACTTGGAAAATGATTACTTCGTAATTCCGTTAAGTGCTCGGGATTAATGGATTATGACTAAAATAAATCTCGATAAATATGTATTTTAAAATATTTCATCAAAATACATACATCGGGTAGTATAGAGATGATTTGAAATATGATAAACTTTTCGAATGTATATAATGATAAGCCAGAAAAAAGATACGAAGTCGATAGCATAAAACATAAAAAATATCTGACAACAGCAAAAAATATCGGACGAAACATTTGAACATCATTCGTTCAAACATCTTCAATTAGTACTATAACAGAATACGGTAAGACGTGGTATAAGAATCAAGGTTTATGTAAAAAGATAATTTATATAAAGGGGAGCATATGTAGAAGAGGATCAGCGTATGAATGAAGGTTGAAAGAAGCAGACAATTTTATTTGGGGGATTCTATACTATAAATAAACGTATTGTTAGATACGATTTCTAAACTCGTCTTGCTTCATTCATTAAGTTCATTTGATTACTGAATGTTTTGGCCAACTTTCAACATGGTTAAATGATTGATTTCAAACGCAGACCTAGGATGAATATTCAACTTTAACAACGTGCTGTTGAACAAAGGTGAAATTAAACATTTTACCGCCAAATTATTTGCGGGCCTCTGTCTCACCTGAAAACACCTCACCTTTTTGGAAAAACTGTGTTATAAATGAGATTGAAAGTAGTGACGACAGTGATTATATGCAAGAACTAGACGTTGAAATGGAGAGATTAGCATCAGTTGTTGGAAGTAAAGATGATGTTTCTTGTGTAGTGCAAACAACCAATAAAAACAGATAAAAATACTAGAGCTCCGTTTCCAGACCAGAAAATCACGACCACGTGTTAGAAATTTAGGCTCTTGTAAATGAGTAGGGAATCCAATCCCGGGATCCCGGACAGTTTTAGGTGCTTATGAATCCCGGGACTAGAAAGCGTTCCGAAAAAATCGGGATTGAATTTTTTATCTAACAGAAATCATACACCTCACCAGCACGATGAAAGCTACTAAATCGAGACATTCCCGCCGAAATCTGGACGCTTGGAAACAGTGGCGTAACTATAAATTTGTGAGATTAGGCGAAGCCTAGGGGCAGTAACTGTCTATTCTATGTATACATATATACAGTATATATATCTTTTTCAAATTATTATATTAACCTTTCCCTACCGGTGATGTATTTACTACACCTCGACTCTAATAATGGAAATATCGATATGAAATATAATAGATATGGGGTTCAGAATTTTTGTATTCTTCCATAATATAATTACGAATCACATCAAAGTATTATAGTGCATAAGTATTCATCTGCAGCGACGGAAATAGATAATTTGTCGGGAAATCGGGAATTTTACGAGTTTTAATCCGTGTCTCAGCAGAAAGGAATTTTACTTAGTTATTTAACTAGCATTTAAATATGTGATGACGATACCTCTAACGAGTGTGGAGGCTGAGCGTGCATTTTCAGCAGCAAGTTGCCTGGCTTCCAAAATCAGATACAGACTAAATGATGAAGCACTAACGTATTAAAACTGTTACAAGTAATCAGGGACTTGCTAGAACCTTTTTTTAAATACTGCAAAAGGTTTAATCATATGGAAGTCAGTTCATCCCTGTGTTGTCGACTATTTCCTACCACAAACGGTGAGTTTAGTCGAGGCATATGGTGACAATGATGACCATCGAAGAAGACCGAAAACGTTCGCATCAACCCAACAGTAAATTAATGGATCTCTTTGGCGTTTTCATAAGACAACAGTTCAAAACGATCTTCAGAGTCATTCATTTCGGATGCCATTATTTCTTCGACGGGTTCACACAGAGCGTTATCACGTAGGCTGGAGATTGAGCTTAAACGTTTCAGATAATTACAAACGCCACAAAGCGGCCATTAATCATTCGTGCACGCATACGTGGCAGATAAATTTGGCCATGATGAAATCCTAGCGCCGAACTAGGTATAAATAATCGCTCCTCGTGCACTTTGGCAGACTCAGACGAATAAATCAGGTGAAGCTGCTGGATGGATGGAAAGCCATCGTTGCTGCCGACCAAGGTCAGATGGACCTTGCACGCCAGATCATCTCGCGATGATGGGCGCTTAGAAAATGCACATTTTGCATCCGTCCTTCAATCGGGGAATGCAACGATGACGAATCACACATAAGCGAAATGATATTCTCCGTTTACTTTTTGCAGATTTGAGTGCGATTTTATGCAGCCACAAATGGAACAAGAAGATAGGAGAAGAGTGCAAAAAAAAACGATATTGAGGTCTATGCAACGTTTTACGCTTGACCTCTGCCGCTAAAAGACAATGGCAACAGCAATTAACATACAAGGCTGTATCCCCGTTTAACTAAGCACGTGTTTTTTATATGTAGTTTCTCTGCAAACGTACATTTAAGTGGCTTCTTTGACGAAAACCACATACGACACATTACATTGGTTTCGAATTTGGATTAATTCCAGTCGAATTTCATCTCAGTCACGTGATCACGGAAACAATGCTAAAACTATTGTCGCTCTACTTTGAAACATAGATACATTCTCGACCGATTAGATAAGACACATCATCGTTTGAAAATGTTATCGTTTCGTTAGAAAATTTCATCGATAAAAAGTTAATATTTCAATCATGTCTGGAATTCAAAACGTCAATTAAAATGGCCAGATAAAATAGTTGCGACGATGTTCTATTGAATGCTCGAGAGACGTAGAAAGCTGATGGCAAAAATTGCACCTTTTTGCTGCAATAAACCATAAGCGATCTACGGTTGTCACTCGATGTCACAAAAAAGGCGATTATATTTCATACAAGAGAATGCATGTTCTAAACGTCATATTGCAAGATTATTGTGTACAATCACGATGAATCGTGCCAAGGCAAATAGGTTTACAGTTGTACGACGAAGACGTATCAAGAAACGAAGACAATGTTGTGCGATATTTATCTTGACCATCTATCTAACTGGAGTATGAGACTATAAAAGCGCACAAAGAATTTATCATGGACAATATAAGATAATAAAGACGATCTCACTTGAGAAAATAAATGCGGTACCGATGCAAGATACAGCATGGACAAAGAAACGAAAACCAAATCATAATGCAATGAATTCCGGTGTGATCAGTTTGTTAATTAAATCAATCTCCTACAGTTGAATTGCGTCGCCTGTCTGTCATATGTGTATCCATGCGAACGCTCAGGTAATAAAAACACACAAAGCTTCATAAAACATGATCGATTATATATTTTGATAGCAAATCCATAGATATGACACCAGCAATAATTGTTGCATTCATGAAAAAAATATACGATCATTCAAGTTTATGGCAGCAGGCTAACATTTTATAAATTCAAGCAATAAAAATATTGCGACGCGTATGATTTATACGCGTTTAACATAAATTTATAAGTATGTAAATTATGTGGATTTAATAAAGTGCGTATTCATATTTTAGCACTCATGGCTGGAAAAACATTTTATTACACTGTACATATTTGTCCGCGGAAACTTATTGATATGCGGCAATGATATCATGATAAATGGCAAGCGCACTGATGACCTGATAATCGAATTTTCATCTGGATCAATTGACACATGCGCGATACTATCGAGCAAGCCTATAGAAATAAATATTGATAAAGGCGTTACATCTCGCGCCGATGGTTGAATATTGAGATTTAATGATGCGGTCGAAAATCTGTGAGAATGGTATCGAATACGTGATCGAGGTACGATGGCTGATTTATTTGTCGACCTTTCGATAGGAAGGAGATCAGCGAAATCCGTGTCTTCGGAGGTTTGCCGAAGGCTCGGAAACCACAACACGTGTGTTCGTGTGTGTGATTGCCTCTGTTTTAACCGTTTGAACGGTGAAGACGTGTTTTCGCCAAAGCGGTCATCGTCAGGCTGAATACGGATCCTTGTTGATGTTTGTGGGACAAATCGAATAATTAAAAATGAAGACATTACGAGTCGAAATCGATAATGATTGATTAAAAATATCATTTGATGTATGCGACATTCTAATGGGAAAAAAACAATTCAAATGGAGAAAAATATAAAGAAACATCAATACAACACAAACTTTGATTTTTACTTTTTATAATAACAGTGGTCAGAATGCTGCAAGAGTTTTTAACTATTTTTAAATATTGACTTGAGCGAATCAACAATTTCGAATCGTTCGACAATACATCATTGATTCAAGGTTAGATCAAGGAATCATTGCAATGAATTTTGAATGAAGTCAACATTGAACCTATGAAAATCATGTAGACTTACCTGATAATTTTGTCCATCTATGAAATAAGATACAAGTCCAATTCTACCAGCTGGATGCAATAGTATGATTTGCTACGTCGATAGAATGAGAAGCCTTTAATAATATAAATGTCGAAGATATGCTAGAATTACTGGTGGAAGAAGAGACCTGATGAAGTAAATTAGGTGAAAATGACATTTGGCAATCTAAAACTCGGAAAACAACGGAAAGGTCAAGACTTGCTGGAACTTCACAAGGATTACAATATTCAAAAATCACAGCGAACACGACCAGAAACTGAGGGATGCCTGGCAACAGAGATGGGATCAGTCCAGCAAGGGAAGATGGACCCACCGACTTATCCCGGTCGTAAGTCGGCGGATGGCCCGAAAACATGGTGAAACGACCTACCGATTGACGCAAGTGCTCACAAGATGTTTCGGTGCGTACTTGAAGAGGATCGGCAAGGAAACATCAGCGACGTGCCATTATTGTCAAGCGGAGGTCGATTATGCGAAACACACCATCGATGATTGTGAGGCTTGGACACCCCAGAGGAACACGCTGAAACAAGCACTCGGGGTAGCCGAGCTCAACGTCGAGAACATTGCACAGCAAGATGCTGAGCAAGAAGAACTGGGACCTTTGGCGAGATTACGTTGAATAAATCATTGAATCAAATAAAGCAGTGAGAGAGAAAGAGAGGCGTAGAGCGGCTCTCTAATACTAGGATATGGCCAGTTATCTACGGCCAGACTACCTGTCCTCCTGAAGCAGAAGAATCAAACCCAGGGAAGTGATCATTCCCCTCCCACAGGAAAAAAAGAACTTCACAAGTGGTTAGCTCCATACAATGAAAATTATAAAGACCTCTCTCTCTCAATAAGATTTTTTTGGAAAACAACCTCACTTAATGATGATCAGTAATAACGACGAATCGTCATTCATTCAATGTTTAATGTTTCCTATGACACAAATTGGCAAAACTATATTTTATTGCTATCGATCATCTATCGTCTGTATTTCTTTAGTTTCCATGTTAACCTTTCCTTTACTATGGTGTATTTACTACACCGAGTTTAGGATTTCATATGGTGTACTAAATACGCAGCATCGGAGGGGAATGGTTAACATTTCCATACAGATATGATGCATGGTGTGCATTCTGTATGTATGGATGCTGTATCTTTATAGAACGAGAACATTATTGATTTGGTGCGAGTGGTGACCCCGGCAGTCAGACTGCATTAGAGCTGGGCGCAATGTTGGCCATGCGGAGATCTTCCTTCCATACATTGTCTGCTAAAAAATAAGCTGCTGGACTGCAGAGGAATACTAAAATAATCAAGATAAATAGTATTGTTTATTCCAACTTATTTTGACAAAATAACAATGATATAAATTTAGCCTACAACGAGTGAATTCGCCCACATAGCAAAGGCAAAAAAACCTAAGAATGCGCCAAAAATATTCCATATATCGAAACCGATATGCGGATAAAAACCCGATGGATTGCTTCTGGAAAAAATTAATTCGTTTTGTCTCGCCATAAAATAGGGATAAATAAAGTTCGCAACGGGCAGAAAAGGATATGACCAAGCGAAGCAGTTTCTCGCGTAGGCGTTATATAGCAATTATACAACGTCCTGTAATGCTGTACCGTCATACCGATGCTTCGAGAAAAAAAGTAAATGTCTTCAGCTATATCATCGGCCATCGAAAAAACCCGACGTATAATTCTACTTTCTTTGACCGGATCGTGACTTGTGTGCCATCTAGTATGAGGCTCAATACTTCATCTTGGCGAATAAAAAATAAACGGAAAGAAGATTCGCAGTTTAAACATCATTGTTCTTTGAACGGATTTATTAGATGGATCAAATGATAATATTCATATTCAAATATGCAATAATCTGATGTTCATGGCAATAATATTTTGGCAGAATTGCGTATAATAAATGCAACATAAACGATAAGAGCGCCAAACAAACTTGCTTCTGAAGATAACTTATTAACCGATGAAAAAAAGCTTATCTATACTATGTTTATAATATTTTAGTATCCACGACAGAAAAAGTATTCACCCAGCTAGGTCAGCATTTAAAATGAAACTTGGAACTCAATATCGAATGCACAATAGACAAGATGGATGAAACTCTTTCCTATTGATGGATATTGAAGAAGCCATAGTCCACCATTAGACTGTTTGTGGCTGCACTATCACGATGATTATATCAGCCATCCCATCCTCTATAATAAGAACCCGAGAACTAACCCAGTAAGCTAACATTTGCTCAAATATCAAATCTATTGATGAGCAAAGTCGACAAGTCGAAAGAAAATCGACTGCTAAATATTTCTTCATGCAGCTCTTTGGTGATAATTCGGTGCTTTACGAAGCATTTCGCATACGGTGCAATGATAGAGATGGAACCAAAAAAAGTGTCACAGTAGTCCATGGCGTAGCAGGTCACGAGGAGCGCATTGTTATTTTCTATACACGAAGAAATCTCGAAAGAGAATTACCGTTAAATGCTTCAAGACAACGTCATATAAGGAACTCGATATCTTTTGGACAACGAGTCCCAAGTACAGGTGTGACCCGACAGCAGAAATCGACATGTAAACAGCCATAAATCCTTTGCGAGTGCCATAAATTCGTTAGGCTAATCACGCCTTTCAAATAATAATCGATGGAGACTTATTGTGCCGGACGGATGGATGTTCTCACGTAGACTACTATGACTAAAAGAAGCAAACATTTTATATTTATATCGAACAACAAAGAATGAGTCGTGACGACTTGTCAGCGATTTCCTACGATGGGAATTATAAGAAGAATCTGGGGTTACGTAAGTGGAATTGTAATGATCTGATATGGATTTGTGGTATTCGTAAAAATGAAGATCATGATATCTGAAATGTTTAACGATTGGAAGCGAGAGACGAAAAAAGTACGCAGATTCTTAATTTATCCAGTCATTGGGGCCAAATCAACATTTTCATGAAGAACATGTGAACATTCAATTTGCGATCGCATATTATTCATGTGCCTAGAACCGGTTTCGTATCACCAGTCGGTGACATGACTCGTCTTCAGAAAAAAAAAACTCGGATATTCCATAGAAATTCGATAGATGTGGTCGAAAACATTACCACATCGACTGTTTGCGATCAATCCTTGGACGATGACACTGCACTCGGTACAATTGCTGTCGTCACATTTAACGAACGCAACGGTACAGTCCACATCGAATTACAACGAAATTATTTTACTCATTTAAAATAGACTTTTTAGGCGTCGATTAGATTGATTAACACAAAAGTGACACCACAGATGGAAATAGCAGAAAAGAAAAATGACCATCAGAGGAAGTGGTCAACGTTACGACCAATACGTACGAAGGAAAACCGCTGCAATAAAATGAAATAAATAATTGTTCAAATAGAAGGAATTGTTAAGGCTGCTCGTTGTGATGTCGAAATGTACGTCATGCTTCGCTATGCAATGAGACGCGTCAACATTTCCACGGCTTCCATGATTGCTCTCGATATTCATTCAATTGTTTGCACATTTGGATTTTGGCGAAATCCGATAGCAATTGATGAAGCATCATCGCTATTGTTTGCTCATTCCACCGATATGCGAAAATATCGGTCAGATCTGGCGATTCATAGAATTTGCGAGTCCACAGACACGATCATGTTTTGTGAATGAATGACGTATCCCCGACCAAAGAATCCATTTCAAATGTAAATTTTCTAAAATGAATACTGGGAAATTTCGCAAAGCATATCAGATCAGAAATGCAGCGGTCGATGGTGGACGGCCATCTGGATTCAAGAGTGTGGGCGGCAGACGAAGTACACAAGTCGAAATGGCAAAACGTGTTATCGGTGGTCAAGGTTTCATTTACAGTGTTGAAATCATCGCACATCAAAGCTGCACATGTAATGTATTTGTCAATCAATCAGCAATGTTTGAAGATAGACCAAATGGATAATTGAAAGACTCACTATCTCAGAAATAACAGCTCACTATAAAAGTATTTATCATCGGTCAGTTGCAATAAGGTTTAAAAATTAATCCGTTATTCTACTACATATATCATGAATCATCAAAAGTATAGTCCTATAAACGACGAAGGCACTTTGTATTACATTTTAAAAGCGAACAACGAAAATCTGGAATCGGTGTGTATTTGAAATCAAAGAAATCGGAAATATGCATGCATAATCTAATTAAAATTCCAATTAGGTCATTAATCCTTTCAGTGTGCAAGCCCGTCGATACACTCTAATCGCTCGCCTTTATTTCATATAATATTGATAAAAATAATGTAGATAATTCTCTAGAACAAACAAGAGTCGATATCTATCGATGGATACAAGCTATAAGCTCATACATTGCCTTGAAGATAAAACTCCATTCTCAGCATCTCTAGCGATTGAAGAAACACAATCGAAATTGGTCAAAAAACTGTTATCGTATCAATGTTCATGATTAAAAAACATAATTTAATAACATTTACACTATTAATAGCACATATGAAAAGCCCTGCCCTTGGGCAGATAAGAACGCATTAACAAAATATTGCTTACGTTCGCTTTCAGCATTTGATCTTTGCTAAAATATATTCGCATAGAATGAACCAATAGGACGATATAAATCTAATATAATTAACTACAATTCCACCAAAATATGAATAGGTGCGGCAGGGAAACCGCCTTATATAAAAAAAATCAATTTCCCTGCCACACCATGTATCTTCACTTTGCAACGTTTACAGCATTGTCTTCCGTTAGCTTCTATATCGTTTTGAAATCGCCGAACTGAGAGGGTTGATTTGAAATAGGAAAGCACTGTCTCGAATTCGCTCGGGTAAGTTGTACGAGGGCAGGGAGACAGCCTCAGTTGGTGTAGGAGCGGAATCCGAGATGCAATTAAGCGTCACGTATATCTTCACCCTAGTGAGGAAAGGAGGGACTGGACTCTGCACTCCAGAAAGCACTTTCCAGTAGAATCAAAAAGGTCGTCTAGAGTAGTTTTCCACTGTCTTCACCCACACTCCCTATCGAGATGATCGCGAAAGCGTTCGTCAATACGTTTATTCAGGATGAGCGTTCGAAATGAAACTCGGTGGTAATGCTACCTTCAATATCGAGCGATTGAGAAGGTGAATGTATGATAAAGACGTGATGGATGTAACCCCTTCATGTGAATGGATATTGAAGAGGCCCATGGTTCTGCAGTGGAGGCAAATGGGAAACCTGGAGATTTTCTACGTCCGATATCGGGTATGACACTTTAAGAAGACTAATAAAATTGTTCTATTTATGACCCGATTGCATTCATTTTCAATCGTAGCTCCATTTTCGATAGAACAATGACACTACCCCCATTCGGATTTGCTTCATACCCTCAGACGAAAGCAAGCCTTTCGTGAGATCATCTTCTGCATGGCTCCAAACATTTTTATAGCAAAAAATGTGTACACAATTCGAATCGTTTAATTAGAAATGTCGATTTCGACGGCAAGCATTCGAATGGCGTGCGCTTGCGGATTTATAATCGTACATAAACGTTTAAAAAGCTACGACTCAATCGTCACAAGTCATGATTTGTATGATAATTGCTGGCTGCGAGCGACACGTAATCCAGTGGTTGTTGGCAATGTGTCGAAATGGGAGAAGAAAAATAGCAGAGAATCGTATGCATCACTCATCCGGTTTGTGATAAATGTGCAAACAGCATTTGCCAACGAAAATACGACAAGTCCGACAATCGTCGTAACACTATTTTTGATTCGCAAGTATGTTTTTGAATGTGACCTCACAGGAAGCGTATTGATGCGTCTCTATGCAAACGTGTTCTCCTTTTTGTAAGATACTTGCTTATGCATTTGGTCATGCCAAAAGTCTTTTTCTTGGACCATGTACAATGCAAGCAAATACGTTTGGATACATCTAAAGAAAATGTGTGGACAAAAAGGATCATCAGTATTTAAGCTAAATGATAATACATTTTTTCATAAAACTATTATACTTGAGCGTGACAGCACGCCATGTCAGAAAGTGACATATCTTATAATGAATTGCCAGTGCCTATCGATTGGCTGGTACGGAATACTGATTGCTAATAAATTCAATTAAATCCATTTTCGATTATAATAATTCAATAACATTGTACAATATCTCTAAAGTGCGGTAACTTCTAAATTTTATTGATTAACTTTCGCCAAAAGCAATGCGAAGAGAAAAATGACCATTCGAGCGTAATCTATGATACTTTTTTTGCAAAGCAAATCGCAAAACCAGAAAATCGATAAGTCGGGGAAAAGAAAGTAATCAGATTTTTGTTATGCAGTTTTTACGGAACGACTAGACCGTCAATGGTCATTTTTTAATATAGTGCATAAGCAAAGTTAGTGGAACAAACGTTGCTCAAGAAAGGCAACTGTTGATTCGACCTCGTGCGACGAATTCGACATTCTCTGACCTGACCCCTTTCGATCTGTATCGTTCATGGAATATCCATATAGTTTTACTTAGCCATGTTTCTTCGTGATATTTAATTTGGTAGTTAAAGTGTTTTTTTTTTAATCTATGTATAGCAAATCTATCGATTACTACAAATGTATCTCCATGTCAATAAGTACACTGATACCATCTGAGCACAAATAAGTATTGAGTCAATTTGTGAGATTATCATTGCCAGTTAACCACACACTATGATCAACCCTATATTGAATCAATACATTACTATAAATGTGCAATTAATCCGACAGTTAAATCATCATCATATTGCAACCAACATGCGATTCAATGCAGGACTATGATCTCATCAATATTATTTTTATTCTTATGGTACGCAATCTCCATGGGAGATTTTTTGTGAGTGTATTTTCATGTGAAGATTTTCCATTGACTTTCACATGTGGTTAAAAATAGGATACGATTGTTTGAATAGGAATTCTATATAGGAGAGGATCTATCCCTCATATACGAAATTATATTTTAATAATTGTTGCAAATCCTATCGATCACAAATATCAAAGTCGTTGATATGGTGAAATGTTTTTTCCACAATCTAGATTCGAATCCCAATCATTCCAATAAAAGTCCAGGATCTAATCCACTATACCAGCGGTTTTAAGACCTTTATGACATGCGAGAAATGCATTTTAGAATCGTTCCAACAATCACGACATGTCGATTTTTCATTAATATATCGTTAATGTTTCTGTGGGAACGTTGAATGCAAAACTATATTGCTAACTTTTAGATTCAGTGAGTATTTTAATAATTATTTGTTATTTAGATTTGTTATCTATTTATATTTAATACGATACTAGGCACATCATTTTGTAGCAATCTTTTACGACAAATATAATCCCAACTAGATAGACTTGGAAAGTATTCCATGCCGATAAGATAAATGTTCTTCGGTATCGATCAATCATATAAAGGCGACAGCAGTTTTTATGCTTGCAATAAAAGTTTATGTATATGAAAACGAACACAGAAGCGTCCTGTTTTCGCGTCTGAATTTTGATATCTGGTCTTGGGATCCAGATCCAGGCGAAGAACGCAGAGAGGAACATTGACGACGTGTGATGTCATACTTAAATAAACAAACATCACGGTTTCTAGTCGAGGAATGCGAGAGATTCAGAATCGAAACGGCCTGCAGCAAATCGGAATAATTAGCGATGCTCTCGCACACCACGCTTGCACGTTGATTTAGCAGTTGGGACATTAGAACGAACGGATTATATACACGGTGCATCCACATGGAAGAAACTGGTTTTGGCGATCATTGACGAACCTCAATTAGGGGGGCATCTGCACAACGCGATCGTTCATTCAGCTGGCAAACGAAATGCTGATCGAACGCGAAATCGTCAATTGTCAAACCGTCGAAGGTTCTGGAAGATACATCCACTGCAGCGAACGACATCAATGTTAAAACAGCGGCAAAATCCACAATGGGCACGCTCTCTGTACAAAAGCATCATCAATAAGGTACAAAGGCTTTTCATCAGCGACTTTTGTCATGGCTATGTGCGACGTTCAGCTCGAGTACTACTATTCGTTGCTTTTTTGTTTGAAAATAGCCATTTCTGTCCACGAAGACAATGGTCATGGGCACAAAAGCGTGCCATCACCGGGGGGTCAATCCGCCAATATACCATTTGAGTAAAAATTGGAACAATCTGGTAATATTTCATGTTAAGGTCGTATATCACGCCAACTCTCTGCCTGTCACCTTAGACCGGTGGCCGTAGGCTCATTTTCTACATAAAGTACCTCAAAAACATGATACATTAGCAAAGTGGCGAACAACTTTTTGCAACGTTGTACCAATTCGATACTTTTGCAAAACGATAAGCTAGTGTGTGCATTAGAAAATGTAGTTTGTTCGTAGTAATTGCATATACGATTGAACGATTCGATATTCATCATACGTCATACATAACATCATCATGTGAAATTGAAAGCAATTAAAATTATCGACGAGAGCGATTCAAAATCTTTGATCTTTCAATATACAACGCTGACAGTTGATTTGGAAACGCCAAAATAGTTTTGAGTTAATATAACTATTGACCATTACAAATAATTACGTTTATCTTATTTTCAATGCTAGAAACCTTCTACTTAATACCATTAGAAGACACCAGACTGAGATTTTGAAGGACAGAAAAAGGACCGGGTTGCCTAAAATCTACTATGGATGCCGAGGATAGCTTCAACAGTCAAGTCATATAGCTCCTCATTTGATTACAAAATTGAATGAAACCTGATCCTATAATGCAGGGGTTAAAATAGCTATTCTGCAATAATAGAATGATAGATCATCGTCATTCTACTATCAATGGTTGGGCATAAATTTTAAAAAGGAGTAAAATCAGTCTCTCTGATAGATCATAGGGGAAACAAGACTGAAAGTTAGGTTACAAACACAACTTTGAATTTTTTGGCTGAAAGTGGAGCGTTTTTGTTTACCAAACAAAATTCTTCAGAAATGTACACAGTGCCAAAAATTCTACTGCAGTGGAAATGTGATGATGTGGGGTTGTTGTAGGATTGAAAAAACTGGGTATTTAATAAAAATCGACAGTAAATGAAATAAAAAGGATTACTTGAAAATACTTCAAAAAAATGCAATACCTTCGTCACAATTCACATTCCAACAATATAATCACCTCAAACAAGCTCCAAGACTATGTACCAATTTGTTTTCAATCTAGATATTGTGGGATGAGATCGATCCAAAAATATGTTTATCTACTTGCGAGACATTTTGATGAAGATGGTTTATTTTAAAGACAAATTTGTATTACCAACAGTAATATTAAGTTTTTTTAGTATTAAGCGTTTCCAAATTTATTGTCGGCAGTAAACATGTCTATGTGATTAACGAGATTAATTGATGAATTATTGTTAATAAGATAAAACAATTGATTACCAGCTCTAAACTGATTCATTCGGTCGTTCGACAATGTAAAACATTTAAAATCTTATTTTAATTGTGTCTTACAGTTTTAAAGCGGATTACAGATGATAGATTAAAGCCACTCCGGCATACCTCTTGTGTTATTCTTAAATAATATACATAGTTATTCTTAGAACCCAATACAATATAATTTTGTTGTGAATGCTTCTAAATAGTTGAATATCTGTAAATATATACAAATTTACGAAATAATTTCGATGATTTGGTATCCATGCGAATTTTTATTGGAAACTGGTTTACAATTGTATTAACGTTTTCCAATAATCATTCACTTCTTTGTGATAGTTCGGACATGCCAACCTGTCCATGATCACGAATATGCTGTTGATTAATAAAAGTGAAAAGACAATGTGATTTTAATCCTTTGTTCAAATGAGTTCAAAATAATGTAATTAAGTTATACATCCATATAAGAACAATGTAGCGAATTGTTTCATATCTTTATATAAAACTGTTCAAGATTATAGATCTTTGAGTCATTCGACCGCTGAAAATAAGCGAGCTCATCCAATTTTTGTATGACTAATGGCATATCTGAGTTCATTTTCAGACTCCTAGAGTGTTATCTTGCATATTTAATGACGTAAAACATAGTGAAAGCTTTAGGTGCTGATACAATGCGTATTATTTTCATTCAGGGATTATGGATATATGTCAATCGTCCTTCGATTGAAACGATCGTAGTTCGTTTGGACCACTTTTAAGACGCTTGATGTGGGGGAAGGCTTTCAAATGTGACTTGACTGGCTTAAATTCGGCATGAAATCTCAAAAAAAAAAAAAATCAAGGAGTAGGTCGAAAAAATAAAGACGATGGATCGAGAAGGCAACAACGGCAGTGTTGGTGTGGTGGACAAAACGCGCAATTCTTGCATAAGAGTTTCAGTGCCGCGGGAAAGTAACCGAATTAGCATTTAACCGAGTGGCGGTTGGACGGTTCGAGCTGAACAACTCAAACACATGGCCCCGAAGAGCTTCGCTTGTTGATTGTTTACTACATGGCAAAAAAATAGGCATGCGAATATATACATGTAATTATGGTCACCCTATGGCATATACGGGAACTTATTTATAAACATCATAACAGCTGCATATTTTAAATGTTCATTTTAACACTTTCCGGTCCGGAGCGTTTCTGCACTAAGCTTTGTCTGGAGTCCGGGCGAGTTTCGTAGAAAATGCATCAAACGATGCTTCTTTTGGAAAATTGAAATGATTCTTGAACCAGTTGATACATTGAATCGAAATTTAGCTGGTGCTTTCAAAGGAGTTTACTGTATTGATATTTGTAAAGACAACAATAGTTTTTAATATGTAACATATAAAACAACTTTGTTTTCATGGCCAATATGGACCCAGAAATAGACGTATGCCTGTTTCTTTCTCAAAAAAACCACATGTACAAAACTTCCTCCACCTCGGGATATTTAGCTTTTTAAAAATTTGCCTGTTGCCTGGGCCACATCAGTGGTGGAGAAGAATTTTTGAATGTTCTCGCGGTTCTTTTTTTATATATGTACTATACTTGTATTGGCATGTCGGATTACAGGGGGGCGCCAGATTAGACTGGAGCCGGACTACCACGGGTCGACTGTACATGCATTTTTCTCAAATTTAATTCAAATATAAGATCTATTGGTTTCTTACACTTTCTAGCGCGAAATTAAATTTGTACAGAGTGCTGTAATGTTCTCGATTTCAGATGATACTTACATATTTATTTATTATTGGTAAAGTATACAATTTTTTATAAAAATAATTTTGGATTATGTAATAACGGTTCTCCTTGTCATAAATGTGTGGACGAGAGTAAAAATATATTCATTTATGTAAAACAGATGGTTTAAACCCATTAAGTCGAATAATATAAAGTCGAAGTTGAATAGTAATTAGAGAATCTTTTGATTGTTCTTGAAATTAAGCAATACGAGGATATCTTCAAATCGATTTCGATTAATGTTTATTTTTTCAGAAAATTGATGTTTTTATTCATTCATTCATCGACCAATACTCATTAAATGTGCATTTTTGGATATATTTTTTAGTTCTCTGACAGTAACGTCAACCACCCATTTGGTAGGGTTTTTTTGTTCATCTTATATTTATGATGATTTTGGGTTCTATATTTGTTTGTCGGCTAGATCTTCAACTTGTTTCATCTTATCAGCTAATGGAGGAGGGTAAATAATAATTTCAATCCAGTTTCTTCGAAGAAACGACGAATCTAAAAAAAATCGGTAGCATCTGTAATAATTTATTAAGCCTTTGCACTCAAAACAATCCTGGACATTATCTACCAGAAAAAATATGAATTTGAACGTATTTTACGACGTATTTGTAAAAAAAAAAACTTAATCTAATTTCTTATATTTTGACGTATTTACATATATTTTATGCGACTAAAATATTAGCACATATGTGTACCTGCATTTCTTTTTTAGAAATTCAAATCTATATCACGTTTGCACGACATTTTTTTAAAATTAAATAATACATTTTTGATATTCAATATGCGGCCACGAACCGTAAAGAGTTAAATATCTTAGACAGTGTACCGCTTGGCTGATCTGTAAAAATATATATTTCACAAAAAAGGTAATTTTATGAAGATAAATTTGTGGCGCACTTATGTTATTAATATAATTAGGTAAATTTATTTCAACACATATAGGTCGATTTTTAATGTATATTTTTACGAATGGCAACACTGTCAAGCGGAAAATTTTACAGGTAGGGAGAAACGTCACTTGGTCGGTTAGATCCCTCGATACATCACGTCATTTAAAAATATCAATACTTTGACACTTGACATCTGAGAAAGTACAAGTGTCAAAAAGGCCGGAGAGACTGTCAAAATGTATGGTATGGTTAGTAAATCGCTGCGGGCCTCGGAGAGCACGCGCGCCAATGCTGACGCCGTCTTCAGGCAACACATGTTGGCAACAACTGATGAGAAATGGCGCCTCGTAACGGGCGAAGATCTCAGCAGCCGGCGTCGAATAAAATAATCGGTCTCGAAGAACCGACGCTGCGACGTAACAGCGGCCATGGGACGTTAGTCGATGGAAAAAATAGTGCGCGATGGGAGCCCACAAGGGGCGGGGGCTGAGGATGAACTTCCACAGCCTTCTACGAGTGTCTCGACTTACCTTGATGATGAGCTCGATTTCTGGAACATCATCGTTGTTTTGGTTGGTTCCGTTTTCTGCGACGTCGTCAGACATGTTTGGGACTTGTAGCGGAAGCACTTCACGAGCACTCAAATGCACACGACCACAACACGCGCAATCTACTCGCCGACTGCTGAGTGGTGCGACGCCCAAGCGGCGATTCGCTTCACTACGCCTGCGCCGCGCCAAATATTCAAATCTCCAATGCAACGTCACACACGCGAATCTTAACGCAATAAAACACGACCAACATTCATTCAAGCATTCAACACACGCTCATCTACTTTCATTTATCACAATTCAAACACAATTTATTGCATAAAACATCAATTTAAATATTCGAGCAGAGAAAATATTATTAATATTTTAAGAAGCAACAATTTATTTTAAAAACATTAAATTAATAATTTGTGCATTAAATTAATATTAATTTTAGTTGATCGTTAAAAAATCGTCGAAGAATCGCCATAATACTTCAACAGTATTTACACAGATGTCACTTTTTAGTAATCTAACAAAGCGAACATGTTATATTTCAAATATATAGATGTCATTGCGTCAAATATGCAAATTACGTTCATATTTATTCGGCATTAACACGATCAATATTATCGTTGTGACTAATTATTAAAATGTAAATCGCGTTGATATTTATATTATCAATTGCATTTTTATTATACGCACACACATTTGCTCGTTTTATTATTTTATTTATGCAGATATTAATATTCTTATACAAAACTATATTCGCAGAAAAACTTAAAAGTTTTCCTCAAATGCGACTGGAATATTGATAAATATACGGCGAATATGAGTTCTAAGATTGAGCACTAAGCGCGTTCTCGTTAAAAGCGCTTTAAATGAACGACGATTGAAAGCTAAATGGCGAACGAAAAAAAATATAATTGAATATATTTTGCTGTTATGGCCAACGCGCGTGGGCGTGGAAAATTCAAATTTGAATTTATTTAATGCGCATTCATTTGTTCTTTGATTTTTTCCCTTCCGTCGATTAAGTGTGCATTGATATCTGGTTTTATAAACTGGTGATTAATATTTAACTGTAATAAGTGGACAAATAACAGTCTTTTTTAAAACTTGGGTTAACTTTCGATAACAGATTGCGATAAAGGCTTTTCCGGTTAACCGGTCGAGATTGCTCGCGATTAGGACGAGTTCATTTCAATGGTTGAATTCCTATGTTCTGGGTTTTTTTACCACAAAAATTATACTAAGAATGTTATAATACACAAAATACGCATACATACGGATCATCCACATACATATTTGAAAAAAAACACGATATATGTAATTTTTAAATTTATCATTTATTTCTGTTGTATTTTTTTTGCACAGAATTTTTTTGTACAATTTTCGGAATAATTAATTTTAAAAATATATTTATTTACAGGTCTTGTATTCTTTGTACACAATGGCGTATAAAATATCTATTCATATATTATTAACATTAGGAATAGGTATTTATTTATCATTTTAATAATGTACAATAATTTCGCTATGTATATACATCTTTGTTCAATTTATTGAGATGTCAATCGTGTCTAGGTTATAAAATAAAACACCCGTAAGAGAAGATGTAATATTGATTGCAATAATAAAAAAAATATATATTTAAAACGTCTTCGCAGTGTTAGAACTAATTTCAATGGCACGCATTGGAATTGAATGAGATTCACAAAGTAGTCGTTAAAATTAAATTATGTTTAATACATGAGCACATTGTCTATATAATAAATAAAACTAAATTAAATTAGCATTCAACGAATTAAAAGTAGTTAAAATTTTAATAACAACACATTGAGGCAAGATTTGAATTTTTATAAAAAATGTCTTCAAATTTAAAAATAACATTTATGCTAAATTAACATAATTTTTTTAAAGATAAGGAGGACTCCTATAAATATTTTTTTGAATGGCAGTTAAACTCCGATATTTTTTTATTTAGTCGATAAAAAAAATAGAATTTATTCACTTTGAACTGTCAATTGTTTTTTTTTATAAATATAATCCATAAATTAATACAAAAATAATTAAACATAATTGAACATAATTTAATAAGTGCTTTTTTATGCAAAATATGTACATAAAAATAAAAACAAATTCGCAGTCGACTCTCATATCATTAAATGTTGTTTTAAATACAATGAAAATGTGTTTTATATGAATGGATATGACGGCATTCATTGACATGTGTAAAGCGTTTGTTAAAATGCGGCATTTGTAGCATTCAAATGCGATTGAAGCATCCTTTTTAGAATACATTTTATTACCATGTAAATCTGGATACAAATACAGACAAAAAATTGAATTAATAATTTAATGCCATCATCATAATAATGCATCATTATACGACAGTATTATTTTATTTTTAATATAACAAAGAAGTCAAACTGAAAGGTCTTGTTTAGCTATATTTTTGTTTGTAACATAGTTAACTTTGTTTCAATCATCATTCTTTATTGATAAATATACATATTATAATTAGGGTTCATCAGAGTTGGAGCAGGGGAAGAATAGAAAGGGTTACTACCACGAGTTTCAAAATATTAACACTTTCGTGGCCGCATCATAGGATCAGACCATTGAACATAATACTTCAAATAGAAAAAGAATCAGCAGTATTAATTGATTACTGATGAACACTTGGGTCTGTTTTTATGCGTTTTTGAAGTTATGCGGTTTTCAAAAATAACGGAACCTATCTCTCAGTTTTCTATGTAGTTCAAGTCTTTTTTATGCGATTTTTTTATATGCCACTCCCCACGGAGCGTATCTATCGCATAAAAACAGTCCCAAGGGTATATATGCTTTCCTTCATTAGATTTTTAATATCAAACACTATTGATTTTATTTCTTTGCCCACACTTTTGATTTTAAATTTTGAAGATTCTTTGAAACATGCATTAGTTACCCCGGGTCTCACATTTTCTCTGAAAAGACTCGAATGCATATGTATAATGCTAATAAAGAATATACACATAGGCCTCGTATAACACAGTTATATGGCTCCAAAAGAACGTCGTGTAATACAAATCCGTGTTATACGAAGTATAATCCTGAATGCACCTAAATTTACATTTCATCATCGTGATTTGTCATCGTGTCCGGTATGATTAATCACGGCGCGATCCATGATTGTACCAAATAAAGCATATTATTATTTGTTTGAAATCGTGTTTTATAAAGCGTGTTGTACAAAATTAAGCCACAATTGATCAACCGTGTTCAATCAAAACCGCGCTGTATAATATCAGTGCTATACGCAGTCAGGCTGTGCACTTTATAAAATCGTAGTTATCTTCTGTACCCAGTATAGCATGACTGAGTTTATAAACGCCAGCTGACGGGTAATGCTTATTATGGAATTACGAATATAATTCAATGCAGAGTCGTAACTAGGGTATGAAGCGCCCGTGGCAAGTATCTAACTTAACGTCCCCCCCTCCCCCCCCTCAAGAAATCCAATTTATCTTTTGTAAAAAAAAAACACTATGATAGAAAGTGTCTAAACATTACGTTGCTTCCGTGATCGTAAGCCCTAAAAGAGGACGAAGAGGTTATAAGGTTTGTATGCTCAATCGGTCCGCTTTTCGAACCGTTGATATAACGAATGAGCGCGATCGGATGCCATACTTGAACATAACGATAATGCAGAAAAGAGAGATTAGATAACTTAGCATATATTTTTAAAATGAACAGAGTCAATCAGTGTCGGTTCCTGTAAAGTAGAATGGTTGAGTAAAATAAAAAAACATGCGCAACTCTCGACCGGGTTGGTATTCTGTGTTTTGCGCTCCAAGCCCAGTTGCGCCCGTGGCGGGCGCCTGCTTTGCCACGCCCTAGTTACGGCCCTGATTCAATGTATAATATATTTATCAACCCTTTGCACTCCAACGGGTTGATTGTCTATACATTATTTTAAATAAATAAATACATTATTCTTCTTCAATTCCAACGTATCCTTATAAGGAGTTCTTCGAATCGATTGTAAAACACATTTTCTTTGTATTTATCGCATTGCGCGTTGAATTAAAAACGCGTGTTTCTTTCTATGAACTTTTGATGTATGCGACATGTTCATAATGCCGAAATGACGAAAGTCGACCTACATACACGCGTAAATTGACATGCTTTTGCATAACAAAATCATGGTCTTTGGCTATGATTCTATGATAACTATATATATAATATAACACAAACGCATCCGTTTACCACTATTTTAACAGTAAAAGAGTGAGATCTTCGACGTTAAGTCTTCTTCTTGAGGAATGATCGCATGTACTGTGCGCTTGTTGGAGTCTCATATGTTTACAATGCATTTTGAACGATATTAATCTAAATAACTTATTAAGTATTTGAGCTTTCATTATTGATCTAGTTTTGTATGTATATATTGCAATCACATTTTTGAAATCCATAGTCAATCACAAGTCTGTCGTGTCAATAGGGTCTCCAAACACTGGATGGATCTGAATTGACATTGGAGACTGGCACGTAGATTCTCTGCGAAGAGTCGCTATCAGTCTGGATGGATGTCGAATCGCCCTCCGTTGTCCCTATGGGCAATGGTTGGATGGGCGGCATTTCGATTCCTAGTTCTTTGCTTCCTTTGACGGAAGCACCGGAACTTATTGTGAGTGGGGCCTCGCTGGTGAAATATTGATCTAGCTTATCTGTCGATCCGTGCAGATGGAGATGGATCTGATTTTGATTTACCGTCGAATAGAGCTGAGGATACAGCACCATCGTGGCTCCTGTCGGGTTGATGTACGGTGTCTGCTGGGTGCAATTCAAATTAGTGTTGTTGTTGATCGGTAAATTGTTGTATTGGTAATTGTTGTAGGAGTTGTAGCCGTTGGGCGACCACGTGTTGGAATAATTAGCATAGCCGTTGTTCGGATCCGGATATCTCGGCGCGGAAGTCAGAGGAATAAGAGGTTCCAGTTCTGTGAGAGCGGAGCAGGATGCGTGCGTGGGTGTTCTGGATACGTAGGGCGGCGCCCCTGGTGGAGACAAATTCGTATATTCCGTATGGGGATGACTACACGTACTGTCCGGTAATACTGAAAACAGAAAAAAATACAGAAAATTACTACATGCGCTTTATTATATAAACACTGGGGCTTCTTGGAAATATTGAAGTTATACATTCTTGAAAATATGTCCTTTGTTAATATTTTAATTTAGCTCCGATTCTATTATTTGTTTCTTGTAATTTTCTTATCGCATTTGACGTTCTGTAGTTTTTTATAATTTTTTCCTGTTACACATAAAAATAAGAAATGACAAGGACGAAATGCACTTGAATGTACATTTTGCCATATGAATACACATGAAATTAGTTCAATAAAAAAAATACAATAATTTCGATAAAAAAATAAGCAATGCACTATAATTGGTCGATGATACAACACGTGTACCATGATCTTGCCAATTGTAAATATTCGTTATTACAGTATTAAAATAAATTATCAACGTTATAGCTTTATGAATCCTCAATATATTCATACTAAATTTACAAGCAACATTAAAATATATTAATGTGTTGGGTCCGTCACTTATCGTCATACAAATTTATTTATCTGTCAGAATCGTCGCAACGTGTATGAAGCTTGTATTTAAATAAATAAACACCGTCGATAGCACACAATATTCGGTCATTTCTTCAAGTAAACATAAATAATACACTTGAAATCGATTAATTATAACATTAACACATCATTATTAGTCGATAAATTTGGGTCAACGATCGATACAATCGTACAATATACGCAACATACTCTATCCGTCTCTGTCTTCCATTCACAATCTCCGACCTGCAAGATAATCTGTCCGTCTCTGTTACTCTCCGAATTCAACGTTCAAGATATTCTCTATCTCTGTCTATCTCCGAACTCAACGTCTAAGGATGCTCTTTATGAGTCATTGTAATTCGGACACAACATTGTGTGTTTACCTCTTTGAGGGGTTAAGAGCCATCTTAATTTTGAATGATGGCGTTCCATTTTCATTGAATTCAACAATTTGATCCACAAATACGAATAAAGAGTAATTTTTCACCATTACAGTTGCCCATATGATCCAGTTGAGTAGAATTTGCTAGTCACTTGCTGTTCCAAAACAGAATGTTGATTTTCCATTGCCTTCCACGTGTGATTAAATTAGGAAATTATCAATTGAATAGGAATTTTAAGTGGAAAAGTGAATAGCTTTCATTTTAAAATATTAAATTTAAATTACATTTTAATTAATGTCGCAAATCCAGCCAATTATTAAATAGATTTTTGCTACTTTAATATCAGTAATTGGACTTCTTTGATGTCGATAAGGACGAAAATTAGTATGGAATAATATCTGACGATTTTAGCATGAGTTTTATATTTATAATCATACCTCTTTTAGATTTAAACTCAAGATGTTAAAAATCAACAAGTAATTCACAGGACTGCCTACAGATTTTGGCGGTTTTTTGCTAGAATTTTGCATCATGGTAAATGTTTTTATAAATTTAATAATTAGTATTTGATGAATCTCTCTCTAATATTTGGATGTATTCCACTGATTAAATTCTAATAATTGTACATTAAAATATTAATTGTTAAAGATCTCCATTATCAATGATGCCCGTTCAAATCTGCAAAATCGGCAATCATTTTTAGCATTCTTTCAAACGGTTAATACACATAGCATATTATATTGAATGTAATTCGGCGTTTGGCATTCCAAATATGTAATTAGTTTTGATATCAATCAAAAAGTTTGATAATTAATACATGATATATGCACATTTGAAGCTAACCGCACGTTTCCCCGGAATTGGAAAGAATTATTCCACATCGCGGTCGCATGAAACATTTATACCGCACTTTTCATACATCATTGCGAACAATTTACGACGATCCGACGTTAATAACGCGATATTGATGAATATTCGGGGGTATAGATTGAATGTTCGCAAACTGGAGGCGCCAAATTCGAGACGAGCGAAGTCATCAGACCATTGTTTGTGCGATTTTAGTCATCCTGAGTCAGAGTCGGCGGTAGATCCTTGAATTAAGTTACAAATGTGATTGTACCGGAATTTCCATTGTAACATACTGTTATAGCTTAATTCGTTGCTAACTTTTGTAGATAGTACGTGCGTGGGAATAAAAAGAATCCTCAGTGTCGTACATGCTTCTTAAGTGCGGAGATTTAATGCTGCGAGATCCGTTAGCGGAGCATGGATGACGTGTTTCTGCAAATGGCTTCTGTTAAATCCATTTCCATCATGATTAAATCTAGCATACATGTTTGTTACACTCTTTAATGCCTTTTTAAGCGATTCATTCTATCATATCAATATTTTCATTAGCCTTTTGCCTCTTCGTCCAAAGATGGACATCCCAATGGAAAAAATGGGTCGTCATGATGGACGTTTCATCAGATTTTTAATGTTCAAATACATCACAAGCTAATAATTTAATGAATCCATTATTTCTGTATTTGAAAGTACCCGAAGCATTGAAAGGCATTCTAGTTTAAAATACTAAAATATACAATATCAAACAAAAATCAGAGTAATAATATAGTTGAGAAATATTTTGTTTATTGTAAGTGCTTCCATAAGAACGCGTTGTTTAATGTCAATAGGATATAACATTTTATAATCGCAGCCATTATGATTTTATACACTAATATTTGAATATTAAAAATAATATTTTCACAGGTCGCCAAATCAAATGTTACCAATATAAGGTATCAATTTTCCATTTTTAAATTCAGCAGCTTTGCTTCCAATTATTTAATACCTGCAATCAAAGTGTCCATAATTTTACGGCATGATCACATATCTTAGCATTTTTTAGTGATATTTTTCTAACAACGTCTCGATACTGGAAATATGGCTGTTTTTTGCTATATTGCTTGGTGTATTGTCAAGCAGAAGAAACCACACACAATTGGAGAGGTTTTAGTAAAACCAGCAGCGGAAGTCCTAAGTCCTGTACAGGTGATTTGCAGCAAAAACATTAAACATATTTTTACTTTATATAATATTATGTATAGCTTAGACTATAATTAAGAATAAATATTGAAAAATAAAAGTCTAGTGAGCAAATCGAAGAAAAATATGTGCTTTTATTTACGTATTTTTTGTAGTTTTTTGTTTATTAAATAAAAATGTTTAAATATTTTTGGACAGTTGTAGTCTAAACGATGAAGATATTTATTGTGCACGTGTCTGCCAAATTTCATAAAAAATGCTTATCTAGGGCGTATGAGAGCACTTCCGTGAGCTTGGAAAATGAAGTTTCGAGAAAAATGCGTTTAAAGTTGAACCGAAGTTTATGTGCGAATAAAATCAAAAGTTTAATAGTTAAACCTAATCTGTTGTACCAGGATCATAGAGGATACCTTCCGTTTCTTCAAAAAAGTTTTATTTAGCTGACCGCTTCAGTCTTCGGGTCAACCTTGCCTCTTTTGGTGCAGCGTTATCTTTTTTTTTACGCGCACCGCATCCCTTTTATTGGCAATTATTTTTGCTTGTGGTTCAATTGTGATACCCATCATTTTTATCATACGCAGTAGGAAGGTGATACCTTCGTTTAAATACATGCGGTAATAAAAGTTGTCAGATTGATAGTTTTTATCGAGCAAAAAACATGTTTTGGAGCCAAGCGCCAGAGGGCAGCGTTGAAACTTTCGTTATTATTTTGCGTATGTCCGCCCAAACAGCGTTGCAAAAGATCTTCTGGCTATAGATTTGAATACATAGGACGAAGGAGCTTCTGCAGAACTTCGTGTTTGAAACCATGTGATTTGCACGCAAGGTCATGATCATATGATGATTGGACTAATAGAGTAATTAAGAATATTTCAAGGAAAATTGAAACTGTGAAAAAATAGAAATGAAGAATATAATATGGCTTTCTTTTCGATGCAGAGCTTGCTATTCCAACACTGAACTGCGTATTATATATGTCTTCATGTAAATCGTCCAAATCATGACCAGGGCAAGTTGTTCGTTTTTTATGGTCACTCTCTGCTTCAAATTGGTGATGAAGTTCCTCTTCAAGCAAACATCATTGCTATGTTTGTTGATAAGTTGCTAACTTGTAAATATCTTCTTATCTGATGAGTCTGTTTGAGATGAAGTCATATTTGGGTGTATTTCAACACTGAAACATTTGCACAAATACACTAATACAGCGTATTAATCTATTTATAAGTGCTTTATAGAGTCCTTGAAGTCGAAAATTTGTTGCAAACGTTGTTTGAAATTTTAATTGAACAACAACATATTACAGCCTTGAAAAAAATAGTGTTCAGGCCAATATACGGTATAATTTGTATAATATACGTATGTTTTTATATACAAAGCAATTTAAGTATATTTCCCGGAATGGATTCATAGATCAAACAATCTGTTCGGCTGACACCATTAAAATGACGAATCCTTTCATCTTGCGGAAGACGGTTGTTCTGCGGTGAAGATCCGACCCCCGGTGGTCTATCGGAAACCAGCGAAATCCCAAACTAGAATGGCTATTAAAATCGATTGCCAATTTGCCGACGGTCAGGAGAGGCGTGACGGAAATTGTGAATTCCATGATTTCCAGCTATTTGATGCATGTGTGTGGACAGTTGAAAATTTGGCCAGGTCATGTGAATAGCGACGTGCGGAATTCACAATGACAATAGTGCTAAATTTTGAGAAATGTTCAAATTTACCTGTGGGTAAATGCAAGGTGGACGGATGATCGGGCGGCTCGCAGTACGTCTGAATCGGGGATCCGTACTGTGGTGTTCCTGATCCTGTATATCCGGACCATTCGGCGGCTCCCATTATATTCGTGTCTGCAAAAATAACATCAAAAAAGATCAGCAAAAAAATCGCCAAGAGGGTGATGGTAATTAAATTTTAAACGCCAAACAAACACCATTAAATGTATAATCCTAAATCTAAAATATAAAAATTAATGTCTGTTTGTTCGTATGTAATGCGCTGCTATATCTTTCATCAGATTGCAAAAAAACTTTAACGTTCACTTATTGCTAAGAATTGCGCAAGTAACATAGACATAGTTTTCTAATATGTAAACATCAATATTTGTTTGTCCGTATTTAATGCGCTGGCATACCGTTCATTCGATTGCGATAAAACTTTGTCCACTTATTGTTTATGCTTGCAGAAATAACATAAGCATAGTAAAAATATTGACTCAAATATCGAAAAGAGGTACATTTGAATTTTTAATTTACCTCCCAAATAATTAATTTTTAGCGCAATTAAAAATATATGAAAGCACTTCAATAAATAGAATCAAAACATAAAAACTTTATTTCTTTGTGTGGTATTGCACTAGTGTACTTTATTAATTATGCTAAATGAATATATTTTGTAAAAAAAATCAGCGTATAGGTTCTTAAACTGGAATTATGCGATACGTCATTGAAACTACAATTCAACAAAATTGAATTCATAAACTTTTGGTTACTTCTTAGATCTGATTATGCAACTTGCAAATAATACTTTCTGGTGTACAATAGCAGAGAGATTGTAGATCGTACTGGAATTAGAGGAGATTGTTCTCTATTTCAAGGCGCAAAATTTAGGGTCTATAAATTCAAGAATGTGTGGAAATATGTGGAAAATTATTATTTTATCAATTTTCTATTTTTTTAATTATACATCCTAATCAAAATGTCCATATTTATAAAAATGTTTAGGGTTGGGATGGGATCCGCAAAAATATGTCGTTCAAGAGAGGGTCCTGGGTACCTCTGTTTCAGCGGAACATTTAAAATGGAAAGACCACATAAAAACCCAAACTGTTAATCTAAATATAAAATGTCATGTTTACTATGATGTTTATACTTTTACGAAAATATTACATAAAAGGTCAAAATATATTTCATTTTCCTTGCTATTTTAAAAACATTTAGGGCGAAAAGTTATTTGAAAAAAAGTAATAGCAAAATCATTCCCATTGTGATTTTCAACGACGTTTTATTTTTGGCATATGGTGTCATATTTGATGTACAATTATATGCAGGATTTGTGAGTTTTTCTCGTCCGCCCGATCGCTGCATGCATTAAGCTCCTTGCAAGAATCGAAGATAACATCTTATAAATCGGCGGTTAAGTAGATGATGGTCAAAAGTTATTACGCGGTGCGTGGTGTACTGGAAACAGGCTTAGTTGTTTCGGACATGGACTATTGTGTAATTCCATCGTATTTATACCTGAACAAGGAAAGCCTTTTGTGCGCCCTGTAATTACGCACACTGGCGGATCTTTTGTTGCAGGCAGCAAACTGGCCTATTGTACGGAGGCTCAATGCCGAAAATAAAGCTTAATTCAAAAATATACAACCTTTTCACTCGAAACGAGTGCATTCACCTGATTTAATATGTTATATACTGATAATTAACACGAAAGTTTGTATGAAGGAGATATGCGACCATGTCAGTCATGTCAAATGTCAAAATCACCATCTCTCCCTTATCGCTTTTTTTTGGTCGAAATTTTTGTCGCAGTTTTTTATTTTATTTTACATGTTTTTTTTTTATATTTATACGATTTAATAATTTCGCCTTTATTTTAATCTGAGTCATTTCTGCGCCTTTTATTAAGACACCTAATTTTTACGGCTATTTCCGTCTACCAAGAATGTGACCCATATTTATGAGGCACTTCCTTTGGGGACGATCAATTATCGTCAGCGATTTATTTATCATGATTGTATGGCTAATCATTTTTTTTTTTATTATTAGAAACGTTGTACTTGATCGATAAATTAACATATTTAATACACATGGGAGACATGGTGAATAAACGTCAAATTTTTAACCTCAAATTTAAAAGCGTCACAATTATATTTTGCTTCAAAGTCTGCGTTACTTCAAATATTTACATATGCGTTATGTATATTTAATATGCAGGCTTTATACAATATCAACAATCATTACTCATCGCTTCCAGATAATATAAACATTTAAAAAAATGATTTATACTGTCTTTTTTTAAATTTGTTTAATTCTAGGATCGATAAAAATATAGGTCATGGAGACATTAGCATATTTTTGGCAATGCTAATAACGACTATTGATTAACAATGGTTGTTTTAAAAATGAGGAAAAAGATATGGTGATCTGATGTCGGCAATTACTTTTGTTATAGAATCAGCGCCATACCTGTGATGATTGCCGGTTACCATTTCGATTTTTTAGACCACTTATCTACCCATGTGTCTCAAACACTTCACCGACAGGATGCATCTCGTTTTGGGAGTCATCTTCAATGGAAATAAATCATTTGTAAAATTGACACGTGTTAAAATTCTTGGCACACTTTAAAGATCATTGCTGTTTTTTGCTGTTGAAGACCTATTTTACCATTTTTTTGATGGCGCAGAGTTCATCATTGTAGTGACGCCACCATTATTAAACTAGGCATCACGACATAAAATTAGCATCGAAGATGTATCAAATAGGCTAATTAATATTCTATGGTCGCACCAAGTGATTTTTAATTTCAAAAGTCAATGATCCGATTTTGTTAACCCTCAAATATACTGAACATCAAGCAATCAATAATTATTTATATGAAGTATCAATTCAAAATCATTTGACCCGTAAATTGACAAATTGTTTGATAATTCGTGTATTTTAGTATAATATACTCAGCCCTCGTCAAAAGCACTATGCGGTTCCAGAAAAACATCGCATAATTCATGTTATACGAGGATCATCCATAAAATAAGGTTACAACTAGGGAATCCAATCCCGGGATCCCGAACAGTTTTAGGTGCTCATGAATCCCGGGATTAGTAAACGTAATTCCGAAAAAATCGGGATTGAAATTTTTATCTAACAGAAACTATACACCTCACCAGCACGATGAAGGCTACTAAATCGAGACATTCTCGCCGAAATCTAGACGCTTGGAAACAGTGGCGTAACTACTAATTGGTGAGCTTAGGCGATGCCTAGGGGCAGTAACTGTCTATTCTATGTATCCACATATATACAGTACATATATGTTTTTCAAATTATTATATTAACCTTTCCCTACCGGTGATGTATTTACTACACCTCGACTTTAATAATGGGAATATCGATATGAAATATAATAGATATGGGGTTCAGATTTTTTGTATTCTTCCATAATATAATTAAGAATCACATCAAAGTATTATAGTATAATTATAGTTTAAGCTATACACAGTATTATACAAAGTAAAAATATGTTTAATTTTTTGCTGTAAATAACTTGTTCAGGACTTAGGACTTCCATGGTGAAGAATATCATTATTCGCGCACCGACATACGTGGCTCCTCTCATTTCCACTACCATACTTTATCACACTTTAAAACATATTTTTATATTCAATAAAAATTGTCTGGTTTGCTATGTGAGAACCGAGTGTATATAAGATAAACATGATTGCATTTAAATTGTAATTATGACATCAAATGCAAAGCTAAGATGATTATTTATGTGTTTGAATTGTATCCACGATGTCCAATAATTTCATTCGAATCCATAAAATGGGAAAATTGCTTCTAGGAAGATGGTCAGGTCCAATAATAAGATGCCGCCGTAGATTTGGGGTCAACGGCGACCATCACAACGGCTCATAAAGCTTACAATAAATAAAGGAGATATAAAATAAAATCGTCGATTCCGGGTAATGGGCTTATTAATCTTCGAAGGCGGGCCCTATGAATCTACCTTATTCACAGAATCCCCGAATCGAAGAAAATTGCTTTACAACTGTCTTCCTTGTAGCGTGCCCAATAAAACTATCCAATCCCCTACAGGGTGACCCGTAAAAAATATGTAAATATCGACGAACAAAAAAGAGTGGCTACTTATTATGATGACCTATCACTTCAATTATCATTAGGGCGGAGATTGTCGTGATCGGACTTCAAAATAATTATCGTATAGTGAAGAATTTTAGAGTCCTACATAGCTCACTGAACATGACGAGGACGGTATCATTCATGGCTTCGGACGACGAAAAAAAGCGTATAAACCTGATTTTTTCTCATGTCGGCAGCGTATATATTACATATCAAAGTGGGGCCTTCTTAAGTTTCCAGGACTTGCAGGTACGTAGTTCAGGACCTGGCGTGTCAATATTGTCAGACCTCACAGGAAGAGCACCTCGACGAGAAACCATATAAATTGTGTGAAAAGCCAGTAGTGACAACTTTCGGCGAGGCCTCAAAAATTAGAATTTGCCGCCAACTCCAAGAACAAAGAAGCTGTGAAATCGTAATTGATTACTCATAAAAGCCGACAGCGAAGTATCGAAGCTGGAGGTCCATTCAGGGATCCTCGAAATGCTATCACCGGAAATATCTTAGAACCATCTTTATATGTTCTTAATATATGGTGGATTTATATATTTTTTATTCACATCAGTAAATAAAGAAGTTGAACGTAATTCGATACGTTGTAACAGTGAGACGATCGTCAGCGGATGTACTTTACAGTCACGACCTTCACAAGCACGATTTTATTCAACATTTATATATATTATTTACAATATTCAAGATTAGAATTATCCAATGACATGTAAATTCAACTTCATGTTATTTTCAAGAAGGTACCATGCTTTGTATGCTTGTAATATTTGGAGTGCGTACATACGAAATGCATTTCACGCTTATAACAAGCAAGCTAAAAATCACACACACAAACTTGAGGTAGTTAAAACCAGTTTTATT
Source organism: Stenopsyche tienmushanensis (assembly GCA_008973525.1). Classification (NCBI taxonomy): domain Eukaryota; kingdom Metazoa; phylum Arthropoda; class Insecta; order Trichoptera; family Stenopsychidae; genus Stenopsyche; species Stenopsyche tienmushanensis. Next base: position 93,491 of record WACJ01000429.1, on the reverse strand, counting down.
TGATTGAAATATTATAATTTAAAATAAATATAGTTTGATTTTCTGTTTAAAAGTAATCCAAAATAATTTTGAAAATGATTTTGGATGGATGTATTAGATTGTCCCAATAAGTTTCTTGATGAACACGGAACATGGTTGAAGAAAACCCACGATATACTGTTCGCGAAATAGATAACAAGCTAGAAATTTCATGAAAATCTGTCCATAATCATCTGACAAAATTGGGCTACATCAATCGTTCAGATGTGTGGCATCCTCATGAACTCACTGACTCAATTAAACTTCAGCGTATTTCAACATGTGATCTTCTTCTCCAATGACATAATAGCCAACCTTTTTTGAAGAGACTTGTTACTGGAGATGAAAGTTGGATACTCTATGAGAATATCCAACGTAAACGGTCTTGAACCAAGGGTACTAAACTTGGCCTACATCAAAAAAAAGTTTTGCTATGCATTTGGTGGAACTGGAAGGGGGTAGTTAATTATGAGCTACTTCAGCAAGGTGAAACGATCAATTAAAAAAAAAATATTGTTTTCGACTAGACAATCTAAAGGATGCAATTACCAGAAAACGGCCAGATTTAACGAACAGACGAGGCGTTGTTTTTCATTACGATAACGCCAGGCTTTATGTGTCTTTGCTGGTCAGAAATAAATTATTATCATTTGATTGGAATGTTTTACCTCACCCTCCATACTCTCCGGACATTGCACCTTCAGATTATTATTTATTTCTTTCATTGAAAAATTCTTTACGTGGTAAAAATTTTAATTCAAAAAATGATATAAAAATGTACCTTGATCAATATTTTGCCAACAAACCTGAGAAATTTTGGCAAGAAGGCATTATGAGGCTTCCGGAGAGATGGAGAAAGGCAATAGAACAGAATGGATCATATATTATTTAATAAATTTTGATGTAATACAAATTATTGTTTATTTTTTTCTTAATACGAAAACGAAAGAAACTTATGGGACACCCTAATATATGTATATGTATCATAAAAATGATTAGGGAGCTTAAAAATTTGGAATTCATCTTTAAATATAATGTTACTTTTTACTATCAAAATATTGGCAAGAAAATTACCATCGGAGAGATTTAAAATCAAAATGCATTAAAGAATTATATTATAGATAAAATCAGGGAGTGTTTGAACATATATGATAGCAAAACAATAGTTAATTAAAATAGATCAGTTGGAAACTTTGACAATGTTGGACTGATAAAATGAACAAAGACATCATGTGCTTGGATATAAACAATTGGAGGAAGGACGCTCAGGATATTATTGATAAGGATATGATAAATTATCAATGAAGTAACATAAATAAAAATGTGAAACTATTTTAATAGCTTACTATGTTTTGATTGTGCTCGTTATAACCGAGTTCATATGTATTTATCAGCCTTCTTGATACAATCGATCATTGTTGTATTTTGCGTCGATGATAAAATTACACAAGTATAAATTGACTTTGAGTTTGTTTAAAAATGAGCTAAAATTATGATACATTTTGCCTTTATATTTTGGCCTATATGAAGTTATAAAAAAATATTTTGCACATTTTTATGGTCGCCATTACAGTATACCAAAAATGCTTGATGACTTTTTTAATCATGCTCTCTGCATTTTGAGTGATTTATCTGTTGTTGGCTCGGTTGTCATTTATTGTTTGGTGAGCCGCCCTTTAGATCAACCGCCCGAAGAGATTGCCTAATCTGCTTGGCGCTAAATTTGATTACATTGTAATATTTACATTTTTACCATTTAAAAGCGTATATATTTAAATATCGTGTATTTTTAAAAATGAAAAAATAGCTGGTCTGAATTAGTATGTAAAAACATTGCTATTTTTAAATGCCTGACCGCGACGTATACAACATATATATTAAGCATTCGGCCGATGACAAACCACAAAGTTTGAGAAGTCGTGATTTGAATTCATTCATGGATATTATACTATTTAAAAATCTACTCCATGACCTACGAAACTAGTTTTCGCCAAACCGAGAGGCCCTGTTCAAAGGCAGGTATTTTGCTTTGTGGCCCGAGTGAGGTGCGGTTTATTTCCTGATTGCTTACTCGGGCACTGTGTCAGGTGCAGTTTATTTTCACTTTCGTTATACAGAACGGAAATACCTACTTAATTGCTATTTGCATCGATGACCCACTAAAGTTAAAAGGTCATCAAGTCTTAGAAAACGAGTCTGACTGTATAACAGCAAACATTCAGTGGAAAAGGGTCAACTTGGCGGCGTAAGGACTCTTCAGGATAAATGTTTGCGTTTTAGAGGCTGAGGTGCTAGATTACACGCCAAGCACAGATATCCTATTGATACTGCTGCACACAAAGGACTAATTGCCCAAGCTAAGCCAACTGTCCAACAGAAGGACCAAATCAATTTGAAGCATTAGCATTGACCATTTCACTTGATTTGATCCCTTTGGTATTTGCTAAGTGCAACCATGTCTAAATATCAGGCGCCCAAAAAATTCGGTTTTTAATGGGTGTCGATCTGAGACGAAAGCCTCGTGGCTTTTGATGATTATTTGCGATTTATCCTCATACAAAATTCTCAGATAGATAGAGCATAGCATGAGATTGGATCGATTGAAATATCCGGAGAAATCACTACACAGTCATCAGTCGCCATGACGAATCGCCGGTCCTTTCCCAAGCTGCTTATCGATTCGACGGAGCATTCGACGATAAACAATTGAGTAACATATAAACACTTATGAATATTTAACAATTCATAAAAGGTTTATAATAAATACGCTCTTTCATGCATTCAAAGCCGCGAAATTAACGGATGGGACTGACGAACAATTGGAAGTTGTTAAGATGATGGCAAAAAATGCGTTTTAATCGCATTTGGAGCTTTGAAATTCAAATATTAGGATCGCATAACATTTTCGAAATGTCAAATTTAGGGTGTCTCAGAAAGGAATGCTCATTTTATAATATGATTTTTAAATTAATGATAACATATCTGTATATTTCTTTAGAAATATCATGGGAATAATATATTTTTATCATTTATTTATACTAAAACTAGTGATTTTTTCAGTACATCAAAAATATAGAATCAAGGTTTAGCAGGTTATTCTTCAAAGTGTTTTGTAAATTTAAGAATTACTGATTAGAACTTAAATCAAAAATATTCCATTAACCATTTCCTTACTGTGCTAAAAATACCAACCGATGATATGTATTCGGTACACACCTATTACTTTTATTGATTATAGTTGAGGTTGAAATGGAACAATTTTTGTAAAGTTATAAAATTGTAATAAATACATCACCGGAGAGCTTCAATCTAGAGATACAATTTTCAATCAGAGCCGACTTTAAATCATATTATCAAAGAAGTTTATCACATATGCGGAACAAAAGTTTGAACCCTCCATTATAATGATTGATTGTAATGCAAAATAATTGATCCAAACCGACACAATGATGATTGTTTTCCCACATTGTGGTCAAATCGAGACTTATGTATAAATAAAAAAAATGTATGTCTTCCATTGATACTATAAGGACTTCAGCTCAATGTCCTTTGTCTAGTCGCCTTAAAAATGATTCAGTGTGAATTATCCCGATAATAGCATGCATATTTAAAAAGAAGGAAAACATGTCGATGAGAAAAGACCGATTAGTCATTTTTATGATAATCAATTTGCTGAGCACGTATCTATCTATGCAGTCGTTGAAGTGGTGCTTTTGGCTTTTAATATGCAAACACCGATCTGATGAATCAAGGATCTAAACGAATTTTGATTTAATCGATCGAATGAGATTAATTTCCGTCGGCGGATAAACAGGATCAAACGCAATTATATTGGGTGAGATTAGGTTTAGTATGCGAAGTGCGTGTCTAAGAATTTCAATCGTAGCATCAATCTTATTGATAGATAAGTTGGCACATGCGGATGTTCCTTAGTGTAATTTTATGTATTGAAAAACACGGATATGTGATTGAAGATCCGGGATTTTGTTCATGGTGTTCTTAGATATTGCCGAGGAAGAGTTCCGGAGCAGTGATACTTGGGAAAATTATGGTTCAAATAGTTGATTGATTCATTATATGCACTCAGTACCGGATGTTTATAGTTAATCCTTAAAAAAAAAACCAATTTATTTTCTTCTGCTATGCATGCCTAACGATGATTTCAACTATAATGGTAATCGATAGATACTAACTAGAATACAAATATATGAATGCTAATAAATATCGGGGGTCAATTTGGGGCAACATAAATCTGTAATTGACCACAGTCATCGATGCATTTTTAGCACGGAGATTCCAAAATTGATTGCCTCCACACCAAAATATTGATGGTGACATTCCTCGTGTATGCATCATAAATATATTTGCGATCTGGCCTCAAACATTCAAATTTGAATTTCACTTTCACTGCACATGATCTCGTTCGAATTTGAATAAAATAAAAATATGAACATCCCGCCCATTTCGCAAATGGTTCGTCTACGCTATAAATTAATCGGTTCACAATTCCTGGAATGCCAATAAAATATCGTCTGTCCTTGAGGAATCAATTCTTGAACGGGACAAATCTTCCGAGAACTTGAGAATTGTTCTTGAAGACAAGCGCACGACGACAGGTGTGAATATGAACTACGATCACAACATAGACGTGCACAAGTCAATCAACTACATTTAATTACTAAAAAACTGCAAAACGACTGCAAAAAAATCAAATGTACAAGGATAATCAATACATTTTGAAATGTCAAGGCTATAAAGTATTGCGGTTTTAATTTAAATTAAGGCGTCAATTCCATCACATAAGAAAATAAGGACATACGTTTAAAATTAATATTCAACAAAAATATCATAAATTTTAAAAATACTCCATTGGCTCATTGTAATAAAATGCTTTTATTGATTTCAATGTTGTGAAAGGGTGAGATAATATCATTTGGTTTTCCTTGTTTGATAAGCAAATATTATATATTAAATCATAATTAAGAATCAACCATAAATTATTTCTAAATGAATGGTTATCGCATTTGATTTTTTTTCATGAACGCACACATTGCGGGCCACCAGGGTGATCGTGTTGAATACGATGATAAATGCTATCAATTCAACAACATTGAAATTTTACTAAATAAAACCTTAACTATAAATCATTTATTGAAGATGTCATATCCATTATCCATAATGTTTTTCTGTTGCCTTTCACTTATGGTTATTATTTGAACATCATTTTTTCGAAAGAAGTGGATCTATGAATGAGTGCGAATTTATAGTTATTTGTTAATGATTATGTAATGATAGATACATTTTGAATTTATCAAACTGGTATTAAATGCAATGTACTTCAATAAGCACTTTTCAGTCAAAATCAGAAAAAAAAATACCTCTAGTAGTTTTTCAATGACATCCGAGAAATAGGGTAAAGTTTTTAAAATTTGTATTGAGAAGGGCACAAAAATGCTCTTCCATACATTATCTAGATTCTAGAATCTAGAACAATCAGACATTTTCAAATAAAACTCGGAAATTATGCCACTTTCAATATTTAGCTCAAGTATGATACATTTTGAAAAGGTTCTAGTTCTGAAGTTTGGCAACGATCGAACTCCACTATCGATCATGACAATTTTATAATTTGCTACTATAGCTACTGTGAAGTTTGGAAACGCTTAGAATACTTAAACCTTTTTTGTGCGGTTCGTTCCGCGGAAAATCGCACAAAAAAAACTATGACTTACATAGAAAAAGTGAAAATGCGTTTCATGGATTTTTAAAACCGTTAATAAAAAAACAGGAAAACTATAAGGCAATTATAAAATAACATTTTTGGTAACATTTAAAGGACGTCTTGCACCATTGGATAAAATTTTAAGGATATCTGACATTTGGCATTTCAAATGCCAGACATCCACTAGAGAAATATTAATTATTTTAATTATAAATTATCATCGCTGTATGATAATTTTCGTTGCCATTTTCGATATGGCTCAAAATCGCTCTCTTCTTCGGAAGAAATAGTAAAATCAGTGTCAATATCATCATTGTTATGTGTAGATGTTCTCTTTCCAACAATATAATTCATAATTAATAAAGATGTCACTATAGTCCCTAACTCAAAAATAAATAAATCACAAAATGGCGACTGTTTAAAAAAAATCAGTCAAGTCTTTTTTGGCCTTATTTTGTCACAGTTTAAACTATTTTTTAAATAGTTAAAAAATAAATTTTGAAATAAATCTGGTAGGAATAATAGAGGGTTACATATATAGAAAATATTCGTACCCAGTTTGAAGTAAATTAATTAATTAAAACTTGAGAAATCATATCAACCGTGTTGAAAAAAGTAGTTTCGAGAATATGGCGTTAAAAGATTTCGACCGGCCAAGTTGCCGCGTCACTAAAATAGCTATAACTCCGTAAGTAATTGGAATTTTGGAAATTCCTTTGGATAATGTATTTTTGAAAGTCGAAATATTGGAAAAAATCAATAAAAACGAAATCAGTTTTTTTTAAAATGTAAACCAGAATAAAGGGCGTGGTCGCAATTCAGCGATAGCAGATATGATTTGCACAGTCCCAAATTATAATTTTTTTTGAAAACTATTTCCTATTTTATCCAAGATATCTCGATACGTGCCCTTTATGAAATTAAAAAAAAATAGCTTTAAAAAAACCGCATAACTTCGAAATCGCACAAAAAGAGGTTTGAATGTACTTCGCAAAAGTATTACCTATTTATTGATATTAAAATTTTAAAAAGTTAAATATATCTTCCTTAATACAATCTCATAATATAAGCATTTAAATGATAACAGAAAATGGTTAAAAAAAACTTTATAACGGATTTCTATTTAATCGTGTTATTGCAATGCATATTTTTTTGCATTATGTATTTCTAATTATTTAACTAAACAATCACTTGATTCAATATTTTGTAGGTTATTACAGAGCATATTAATACAAGTATGTAAAAGACTGGGGATTTAATAAAAATCTTAATGGAGGAATTTTTATTATATCCTCAGTCTTTTCAATCACATTTACATCTCCATTTTTAATTATATGCACATTGAGCAACAAAAAGCAAATATGATAATAAGACAGCCTCCAAGACTGTAAGATCAACTTCGACAATAGCTATAAGATACAGATTTACCATGTTTTGGGGGGGATGAATTTCCGTATTATTGGGAGGAAAATGATTCTGCAGGATGTTGGGCTCATTGCTCAATGTATATTGATTTAAGATTTATTCGCCACGTTTCACAGACGTAGGTCTTCATCATCGGCCGTTTAATTTCTTCGTTTTTGCATGCTTAATTTATTATCGGGTTTTGTGGTCACCCGGCGCCACTGCAGTATGCACGTGGAGCAGTGTTTTCGGAAAACCCCAAAGTAGAAAAAAAACTTAGTTCTATCATAAATAAATGCTAAGTGACCAAACATTGACTTGCGAACGGCATAAGAAGAGAATTTTTAATGAACGAATGTTCGCTGAATATTAATAGGCGCATTTGGCCATTGCAGATTTGTATTGGGCAAAATTTTCCGCGCATTAACCGCAAAATCAACTTTCTCTACTTCTTCTGGGGCATATTTAGAGCAACGAGATCGGACATGCGAAGACGAACTAGGAAGGACTTTTTTGTTGTCGCTTTGATCGTTTTGCTGTCGGAATTTCGACAAGTAATACGACGATAATGACGGTCGCTCTGGCTCTCGTTTGGTCATCATAACGATTAGCATACGGTGATTTTTTGCACTTTAAGATTTAGGTATTTTCCCACAGCTTTTGAGTGTAATCGGTTTTTTTTATGGCTGTGAAAAAATGTGATGCCGATGAACGCGTAAGGTTTCAGATGATATCCTCGATTTGATCTCCTGGCGTCGTACGTTTTAAGATGCTGAATTGAATAGGCACAAAGATGGCGTGACAAAAATGTTACAACTTAAAAGAGTGGATCTCTTTGTTTTGGGATGCTCTTGGATGAGTCAACGTTGGTAATTTTTCTTAAATGGCACGCGCTTAGAATACATCGAACTTCATAGAATCGGATCAGTCATTTTCCGCGAATTTTGTACGTATTGGTACTATTCGGCAATAAAAAATTAACGCTTGGGTGTCTTGAAGCACGTAAGTTCTTAAAATTTGACATCTTCATCAATATTGGCGCGGAGGATGTCAATAAAAAATAACAATCAAGACATTGTTTGTTTTTTGCGCAGTGTTTTAGGAAAAATTTTGCAAGGCGAATTTGTAGGCATGTTCATTTGCCCATGACGGTATTGAATATATATTACATAATTACAAACTAAAACAGAATCATTTATGTTTTTGTCTTAATGAGCATCATGTTGAAGATCACAGCAATAAAGTCAACAGTACCTAAAGATGATCACTATTTAATTCAGTACGACAATTCTCAGTTATATTTTTTTCACTTCATGGCATATCTACAATGTTTAGCAGTAAATCTGAATGCAACATTATTGATAGTACCAATAAGGATTCTCGAAATTTAAATCGATAGTCACTTGACTGGAGATTCCATCAAGATCAAACAAACGCTCATCGTAGCCACGAGCTCGAGTAGATTTTGTCATAGTGCATAATATAGCATTTGGCAGTTGACCATCTCCTGGTCGAGGCGTTGCTCAAGTGATGGTGTTTGCTAAGCAAGACCTGTCATCGTGAGTCATTGGAATTTGGTGTCTGATCAGGCGACCTGCTGACTCTCTCGTAACCCAGTGCTGGTGAATGAAGGACTATCGTCTTTGTAAGGATGATGAATTTAATCGTCCAACATGAGGCGTGTGTCAATTTTTTTCAATTTGTCACGCGCCTTATAGAAGACAAAGTCTGCATGCTAAGGTCAGGTTCACATTGTCGTTTTGACAACTTAGTGCATTAAAATGATCATGAAAAAATGGGACCGGATGCTTTTTGTTTGATTGATGAGTCAAAATGCTTTCGACGCCCGTTCATTGTTTTATTTATTTACCTTCAGATCATATTGTATTCAAATTTATTGACGATCTATCGGCGATCGTCGCTTGAGTGAAAACTACCAAGCGCACTGAAAGTCGTTGTGGCGATCTCATATAGAGCGAAATACTTTTTGACTATAGCAAAAAGAAACTGTTTTTCTTTCGTCTGTCTGTGTTTCCGCGAGAATACGTGATATATATTAATTATTTTAGTGCAGATCGAAAAACCGTATCTAAGCAGAGTGCTGAACCAATTTAACCTTTATGGTAGGATGATCGCCTATTTGCGAGCGAATTCCAGTGGCTCAGAAAGAGCACGCTTGTATGTTGAGCTCGGAGAGAGACAAAGATGGATAAAACATAGCGCAGTTCGGTAACTGTGCATGGGGGGATAGAGACGGAGAGCTTCCTGCGTACATCGTATAATTGTACAGATTGTTAACCCAAATATATCGACTAGTAATGATGTGTGAATGATATAATGAATCGATTTCGAGTGAATTAAAATACAAAAAACATTATATTATGTAGCATGGTATTCATTAAAACAATTCAAACACATATGAAGTGATTTTGGAAAATTAGGATATTATGTTGAGACCCTTTTTACATTTTTTTTCGTAAGAAGTTCCGGAAATTTTCTGATTTGAGTATAAAAAAATACTGATGTGTTTGCAGAAAAAGTATGCATTTCAACCGAATGATGGTTCTGGGGTAAGTGCATTGAAATCTTAAACAGTTTACGAAAAGCGAATTCAGCGACTCAATGTTACGTATTTCTATAACGACTTACAAATGTTAACTTTACCTTACTAAATTTCTTTCTATAATTCCTTCCAGACGACAGCTGTCTAAATATCTTTCGAGATCGATCTAGAAACTTACATTTCTATCCTTGTCTATTCACACTTGTTTATCTTCACTTTGTTTTACAATAATTTGGCTAATGACAATCGGTGAAGCTTTTAGATTCAACATAAATAGCACCTGAGAGAAGATGTGCAACATGTTGCATTCTGGTCGTCCGTATCTATCCCGTGCTTTATAATATCACATCACTATTTCTTCTGTTTACGCTCCGACTATCGAATTTCAACCCCGTGAGAAACACTGATTTAGGCTGGGCGACGAGAGTGTTAAATATAAGCTTCATAAGCGTTGCTGCGGTCCTGATAGATTACTGAATTTGTACAGATGATAAGTGACGGACAAGCAAATGTAGCATCTAAGACTATGAAGATTTTAAATTAGCTCACTACTCAAAAGGTTAAAAGCAAATTTACATTGGAACTTTGTTGATATTAAAAAAATCAAACAAGGAAGAAATGAATCAGATATAATTCTAACAGTAAGAGATACCATTAGTTGTATAGAGAACCTAAGAGGTTGTTTTATATAATTAGTTCGATGCACATATTTTTAAGATATTTGCATATTATTATGATAAAAATGAAGCAATCAAATATGCTTGGTTATTCTCAATTTTAGCAATGCAAATTTAAATATTGTCAAATCACGTTTAATAAATCACAGTTCGGACTACTGAGATAGTATGTGCCTATAAGAATAATTATTAATACATGGAGATGTTAAATATTAACATATTGTATTTATAAACGTCCAAAGAGATGTTTGTATTTTTATAATACAGCATTTTTCGCGGCGGATTTTATCTTGGTATTTAAGTGAAAGTTGTTTGAGAGCCGCTGCTTTACGTCGATGAGTTTTTTACAATCTATTAATGTTAGTCATACGAGATTTCACAGCCGATGATTTCTAGGAAAGTATAAAATGTCGCGTACCGGTAGGCAAACGGGCTCGAATAGCAAGTATCGTTTGTTCCACAAAGTATTGAATGACATATTTATATTATTCGTATGATCGATGTCTAAACCCCATCAATCAGGATTATTATCACAAGATCTATCATGTACTGTGTGAATATAAATTTGATGCTGTGAGGTTAAATCACTGTTGAAATCTCAAAAGAGCATAGGAATCGACGAATTTCATATACATTGTTAAGATACTCGATGATCTTTAATCAAATATTATATATCGAAACGAAATGTCTTGAGCATCTTCTTCGGAATCAGAAGCAACATTTTTTATGGCTCAATGGTTTGTCGAGTGCTCTTGTAATCATTTGAATGTTACGAACCTCCAATTTTTCTTTGTACGCGAGATAAAATGTTTATCGCGAAGTTTTTAGGGAGCCCAACAAAAACATGTTAAGTAGCATTTCCTAAAACTGTGGCTTGTTGTAGAAATAACAATATACATAACAACAAGTTATTTTGAGATAAAATAAACAAACAAATGTCCTTGTGAGGATTTTTATATTATTTCTTCAAACTTAAAAACGCAGCTAAAATGATTAATTTCCAAACAAATTTTGGTACGATGGATAAGTTCCTGGACTCTTATTGTTTTGGTTCCAATTCAGATTTTGGCTAAAAATTTTACTGTGCCAACAAATTTGAAAAATCGGAGGTATTAACATCTAAAATTAAGATCTAAAAAATAAAAAAACTGAGACGATTAATAAAGTTAAACAGGGCTGACTATAAGTGCCTGATTTGCAAATTTGCGCGGATCTGAAGCGCGATCCGGATCACTTCAAATTTAAACAAATATCAGGTCAGTCCAAAAGTTCGTGCGCATTGAATGATATATTTTCCTCCACCATCTACAATTTCTCGCTATCTCACAGGTAGCTTTTTAATTCAATTGCTGTAGAAAGATACTGGTTTTGAATTTTAAAAAACCTGAAAGTCCATTTTATACATCCTGTTTAAAATTTAAGTTTTTCCCTAATAAAAAACATTTGTAAGATACGAAATAAGTGAAAATCATTTGGGGCAATATCCGGGGAGTAAACAGGATGTGGCAAAAGCTCCCAATTAAATTCACTAATTTTTTGCAGCATTGTTCAAGCCGTATGCGGTCTAGCGTTATCATGATGAAACAACATTTTCTTGATATTCACTAATCGCGGGCGTTTTTTTAATCAATTTTAAGTTTAAACGACACTGTAAACATCTGCATTAATGGTTTGATTTGGTTTTAACAGTGGTTTAAAATTGATATTAATTTTCTATGGGTACCAATATGCATCTGATATTTACAAAAAATGGTAACAGATGGATTAATACATTAGTCAAGCGATGAAAATTTTTGACAGATTCAAAATGTAATGTTAAAATGATGTTTTATTTACACTATTTAAAAAAAATCCCAAAAATGCGCACGAACTTTTGGACTGACCTGATCTCAAATTAAATGATTTGCTGCCAAATATCAAGATAATAATTTCTTATATAGTATTTTTGTTATGATCAGTTCAAAAAGATTTCAAGCGACCTAATTGAGATGATTAACTATAAAAATATCTTTAACTATTCAACATTTTTAAATCAGATTCGTGCTCGTTCTGTGTATAACGCCCTATGCTTCATATGTGTTTATCGATTTTTTAGAATGCATGATGTTTCATAGCGCCATATAAGAAAATTGTCAATATCATTATATAAGAGAATAATAATGAGTATGTGAAGATAGTTTGAAGTCGTAATGCACGTACTTCCGTATTTTTCACGTGGGCGTTCGGTAGGTTTTTTACAATTCATCGTTACCTGAAGAAATTCTCAGAATTCATCAATGCTATCCACACTTATTTCACATTTCGAAGAACTTCCTTAAAATATTCGATTGTATAATTAGTTTGAAAGGGCAATTCAATCTGCTTGGATCTTTTATACATTTCCTTCGCGTAAATTCACTTTTTGGTTCATATATTGCCATAAAATACTGATCGCAAGAAGAAAATCTATCTAAAGATCTCGTGATTCGAATTATGAATTTGATAAAAAAATGAGCACACTCTCAAGGCCGATCCAAGCTCATGATGAAGTAGAAGTAACGAGCGAAAGACGACTGGAAAAATGGAATACCCGGCGGACAGTATATGAGAAACGTTAGGTCACCGGCAGCAGTGACGATAACTGAAATACCAGTTTTATTATTTACATACATCTGACTTGATAACTAACGACCGATGTAAATGATGGCAAAAAATTAGCGTAGTGACGTAGTGGAGTGACGATGGAGCGACTTCGTCAGATTTGTGGCAGATCCAGTTTTGACGTTTGACGACGCTATTTAGATGACGTATTTGCTTTACGTTGCCTCTCATTAAGCAGCGTTTCAATTAAAGCCTTATCGAGTTTTGTGATAAAAATAAACATGCGATTCAAATACTGTATTTAGATGATAATGAGTTGACAGCCTGCTGATGATGACCATGTGGTCGGTATGAAATTTAAAAATAAAAGGCAATACAATCAGCCGCTCATCTAATCTACTATAATGAAATGTATGCAAAATCAATATGCTAATTGCTTGCATATAGATTTAAACCCATCAAACTGGAAATCCACACCAAGTGTTGCAACATTGAGTTAGATCCTGAACTTTTAGAGTAAAGATTCAGGTTCTTCCAGATTGTGAATTTGGAAATCGGTACTTGGTATTCAAAATCAAAGTATTCATATTTCTGATCAATTATCTCAATTCAGATTTGTTCAGATTTCTCGAATTCTTGATCTAAAAAAGTCAATAATGAAACGATTAATAAAATCAATTGTGAATGTAAAAGCGATTTATCATCTTTTTCTTAGTTATATATAATAATAAAAAGGAGAATTTTATATTTCAGAAAATTCTATTTAGTAAAATTATGTTGACTATTTGGAATAGTACAACATTGATAGCTGTAGGATTGTGTAACAATAACAACATACATGTTTGTTACATTTAAAATCGATTTGAATTCATCGAACTCCAATAGAGAAACTTTTCCCGTTTTATAATGATTGAAAATGCTATTTTTTAGCGCGAAATTAGCATATTCCAATAAAATCATCTTAGTTATATCATGCAGTTTCCCGTTATCTTCCAAGGAAAGTAAATCAGCAATGCACTTTTTAAAACCTTCATACAGTGTTCATTAATAAACCTCGAAGATATATATACTGTTTGTGTGTATATACTATTAGGGAATCCAATCCCGGGATTCCGGATCCCGGACAGTTTAGGTGCTCATGAATCCCGGGATGAATAAACGTAATCCCGAGAAATTCGGGATTGAAATTTTTATCTAACAGAAATCATACACTTCACCAGCACGTCGAAGGCTACTAAATCGAGACATTCTCGCCAAAATTTGGACGCTTGGAAACAGTGGCTTAACTACTAATTGGTGAGTTTAGGCGACGCCTAGGGGCAGTAACTGTCTATTCTATGTATACATATATGTTTTTCAAATTGTTATATTAAACTTTCCCGACTCTAATAATGGGAATATCGATATGAAATATAATAGACACGGGGCTCAGAATTTTTGTGTTCCTCCATAATATAATTACGAATCACTTCAAAGTATAAAGTAAATAAAATTCTTTTGCCTGCAAACTATTTTTTATATTAAACAAATGGACTTATTAGTATTTTTTGATCAAATTTATCAATGTAATTTCTTAAACTATTGAAAATTCTGATCCCGGGATCGAAATTTTGGCTCGGGATTTGATTCCCTATATACTACCTATGACTGTATTATAATGAGGATTTTAAATTGAAAAAAAATTATTGAATTCAATACACAGATGAATTTAAATTATATGACGGAATCAATAATTTTATTATTAGAATAAATATGAACGTTCATTTAAAGGGTGACGATCTAGATGACTTAATTTGCAACGTACATACTTAATTTTATAAACATTGTATACAAATTTCTAAAAATAAAGACAACCTCTTGCGTCATTGGCGCTGGACCGAAAAATAGTAAATATTGTCAAATTTTCCCACAAAAAAGAACATTTAAACAAGCATATTATATGCATATAGGTGACATAACTTGACGTCAATTGGCGATGACGATATTTATGGCAAAAAGAAAATAAAAACTCTCATGTATCAATATTCCAAATATATATCGTATGCAGACTTACAACGCTCTCTATCTAATGTTATGCGTAAATATTATGAAATACTGAGAAATAGATGACCTGTTACGGTGTATTGGAAAATCCTGCCTCGTGGTCAATTCAATCGAAAAGCTATCACAATTCCATGAGATCCATTAATTTATTTCGTGAATTTTAACACTTTTTTTGCATTTAAAAGACTTCATAGTTCAAAGATTGATAAAATAAAAACGATTTTAAATCCAGAAAAATGTATTTTTATCAGCACAATTATTTTCAGTATTTACAACATTCATTGGGCGAGTATTCGCAAATTAATCATGTAAAAGTTCTCAATATCGATTCTTTGAATTAGATGAATTAAGAACATATGGATTTGAAAAATTGAACTGTGGAAGCGTCCGATCATGCAATCGTCTTGCTTAAAAGTAAAATTGCACATTCACCTATAAGCTAATGTGTTAAAATTAATCGTTAAATCTCAAAAATATTTATTTTTGCAATCGTTCATTCCGAAACTACGTTATTGCATAGGTTGTGTACGGACTAAGCACGTCATTCTATCAAATATGTAAAATTTGCGGTCGCATTCACCCGATGGTCGCTTTAATTTATTCAGTCGTTTTGACATTTGGATTGAATTGTGCTTATTTTGCGAGTTTTAATATCGTTGCCTATTAGATAATGACATTTATTAGCCGATTGTGACCAAAAATAACGACGCTTGTCCATGGAAAACCGAGATGTTGATTTTTTTCCGATAACTATTATAATTTGTTCAAGATCGAATCTTACGCAAATGTCTCAACGGGTTACATATTGAAGTTTTTCTTTCCATTTTGTGGCTAGAAATAAGATGCTGATTTATCGATTATTTAAGTTGTTACATGATCAACAAAGACATCATTTTTTATCCTGAAGATTATTTTTCTATCACGTTTTAAATGTTGTGTACTGTATGTTTGAGTTGAAAATGAAATCAAGTTATTCTTGGAAAATGATTTTTATAAAACATTCATAATAAAATTTGGACAAAAATAGTTTCTTTCGAAGCAAGCATTAAAATTTCAGGGAAAAATTTATACATCATATTATAGTAATTTCAGACGCCATCCTCAGATATTTGCATTCAATGTGATAAGGAAATCTAAAAGCAGTTTGAATCTTTTGAATAGAATTTCAGCAGTAATTCCTCAATCTTAGATTTAAAAAATCCATAATAAGCATTATTTTTAAAGTACATCATGCATTATAGGATTTGCAATATGATTTCTTACAAGTAATGAATTTTTGAAACGAAGGAAGAACTGTAGGAATAATGTAAGCATAATACAATACAATTCATATTTTGCTTGATCCATATAGAATACTAACATAACTGGAAAATTTTTGGAGATGATCTAATGTCCAAAACTACCACTTCTCCAAAGCAACTACCTACAAAAAAACCACTTCTTTAAAGTTCTTATGATGTCCATCAAAACATGAATCTTTGATATATCATATCCGATGTCAGATATAAGGGATCTCCATAGGAGATCTTACTTGGGAAATGATTTAAATGATCATTTATAAATAATGATAATTTCGTTACTCACTCATAGATACTCTCCTTTCCTACCTTTCCAAATAATCCTATCCTTACTTTACCACGTGGGGAAGGCAACGGGAAACCACCACATTAAATATACCACATTGGTATGGTTTTTCATAGCGCATTAATGTTTATATGTGGTCGCTAGTAGATTATACATTTGACCTCCACACTTCGTGTAGATTTGATCCCAAAATGTTTGAGTTACAAGTCTCATTGGTACAATATTTATAAAATAAATATATTTTTTCCCATTTTTGACCTGCATATCACATCTTATAAGTTATTTAGTGTTTTAAACGCTGTTTTTTTTATATCAATGTTAACTTATCGATCGACAATTGAATACTGTTAATTTCTAAGACATATAACAAGATGATAATGTTTGCTTCAAAAAAATACTATAAGTATACTAATTGCCTTGTGAACTTTTCTATAAATATATGTCCTGTATTGACGCATTATGGTATTACCCAAGCCCAAGTAAAGTTGTCGATTGACGATCAATATTTGTTGATCCTCGACAAAAAATCAGCAGATGTGTTTTTAGAGTAACTCGCCTAATTGATCATGAATAATAAAACGGTGAATTTACAATGATGATGGGATTTCCATGGTCAGATTCATTCATAAAACTATACGAGGTGCTCATATTTGCGTCAACACGCCTCCGGCTCCAATAGTAGCTGATTAACCTGTTCTGATGAGTAATAGAAATCGGGCCCCCTTGTTAATCATCGACAAGCACCATTCTTTGAGCAAATTATTGATTCATGCCCACTTTCATAGTTATGCAATGTGCAAAAATGAAACGTTTATCGACATTTGTTTGGCTTAGTTACTTGATACGTTTCTCGATATTTGCGAGGCAATACATTTTTGCACCTCGATAACTTATCACGTGTTTCGACGCGATTAATAAATTCATAATTTAGATATTGGTATACTCCCCAAGTTGGAACTTGGTGAAACTTGGGTTAACGATCTGAGAATTTCCTTAAACAAGTCGTTAACATCCTCACAAACTCCGTGGGGTTTGACTGTTCTTGACACCCTTATAATTGGCTACTACAGGGGGAAACTTCTCGTAATAAAGCCTTTGTAGATTGAAATATACTCGGGACGTATTGAAAAAAATGTGATCATATTACATTGTATCCCATCAATCTAATATACATAATCGAAAACAACCCAACAGCAATACTATTAACGGCACAATAGACTACAATAACACACTGCAACTACATCATAATGAATAGTTATACCGGGGGTGAATACAAAAACATATTTACCCAGTATTGATGTGGAGTTGCAAAAGTGGAGCTTATGTTCTAAAATGACAAAAAATATAAGGTTAGATATGCAAGCATGAGCACGATGAAGG
Source organism: Stenopsyche tienmushanensis (assembly GCA_008973525.1). Classification (NCBI taxonomy): domain Eukaryota; kingdom Metazoa; phylum Arthropoda; class Insecta; order Trichoptera; family Stenopsychidae; genus Stenopsyche; species Stenopsyche tienmushanensis. The sequence goes on along the minus strand of WACJ01000429.1, from coordinate 75,520 downwards.
GTTAAAAAGTACTTTTATAATCTCAAGATCATTCATTCACATCAAAATTTGAACACATTTTGAAAATGAAGTAATTGTTATTGTGCCATAGTATTGACGATTATAAGCAATCTCATCGAGAAGATTTTCCATAACAGAAACGTTTCTATATAATAATTATCCACTGATCTCCACATATGATTAAATAATTATATGATATCTTACTTGCTTGGACTTCTGATTTGCATTCCAAATTTACACGGTACAGTGATTTTTTTTACAGTCTGAAAATAGCTTGAAAAAAATCTTTAACAAGCTTTTTTTGCAATTTAAAAGTGTAATCAATTCTGTGATACATTCTCATATTGGATTCATATTTAAGCTAATTTTGTTGCAACCTAAAGTTACGATCCATGTATGATGTTGAAGGATTGGTTATTAATTAAATATATTTTAATCAGTGAATGTTGTTTATTTAAACGATAAAGAGAAAGTTTAAATTTGTTAATATGTTTGGCATTTTGAAATTTAATCCGATTTTATAATATTACGCTTTTAATATCGATTTGGATTATAGTTATTATATATATATATATATAGTTATATTGTTTAAATGTTTATTCAATATTAATGTCGCCATGTTTCGTATTATATGAAGAACGTGTATATAGAAGCAATGTCATCATATCCACAAATAACCTTCCGCTCCTTAATACAAGCGAGCTTCATTTTCTTAAACCAATTAATATCCAAAGTGTCAAAACCAAAATGTTTGTTGGTACTACTTCGACACTTGTTCCTGCGAGTACTCGAGCACTTCGAATATTTGACATGTTTAATTTACGTATAATGAATGCCTCGTTTTAGATTATAGCCTGCACACTAAGGGTGGAATCGCGAAATGAGGTGCTAATTTGTACGTCTTCACTATTTGAGAAGTGTCACGGCGGCGTGACGCCATAATTTACATATAAGGCAAAAATTTTCGATCTTCGCAAAGTAATTATGAGCAAATTTGGACTGCTCAGGTAGCATGGGAGATTTTCCCATAGCGCATCCCTTGTGATCATTCAATTATGCCGACAAATTAAACGGTCTCTCTTAAACCTGCTCAACGAACATCTGGCGAAGATGCTAACCAGGAGAGCCCCTGGAGGATAGTTAAAAAATCGTATTTCGTACACGTATAATCCTCGAACATATCTTCGGGAAATAATCGTGCGAATTTTCTCACAGTGCAAAGCTGCATCGGAGCCATTTCGAACAACTTTAAATTGGATAAACATAAATCCACATCGAGTCAATGTTGCATTGTGTGTGTATAGATAAGTGTAGGGAGGCGTGTTGGACATCGAAGAAGCAAAAGTACAAGAAGCTTCCATCTTGAGCAAATGGCGGGTAATGACCATCATTATAGAGTAATGTACGGTTGGTAACGCGTGATCGCGCTTACGACCTTCCACTTGCCTCTACTTGATCTATAAAATATATAACATCGTGACGATAAATCATTGCGATCCTGGAAGAGCACCCCAATATGAGACAACTTTATACTGAAGCCTCACACCATATAAATAGAAGCAGACGACACAATTCCATGCTAAATTTATTAAGCAAATGCCACCTAAAAAGTTTTGCATGTATATATAAGACAACAAGATATATATTTATCAACCATTTATTCCGAACAAAACTCAACGAACATCGTGTCCGAGTTTTATTTTAACATTAATGTTCGTATTTATATTTATGAATTTGTATGAAAAATGTTATAGTTTAAATATCATCATCATCATCATAGTGCAGCCACTGACAGTCCACTACAGAACTATGGGTCTCTTCAATATCCATTCATAGGAAGGGGTTACATCCATTTCGTCTGTGTCATACATTCACCTCCTCATTTGCTTGATATTGAAGGTAGTATAACCTCCGAGTTTCATTTGGAATGCTCACCCAGCGGGTTACCTGGATTAACGCATCGAAGGACGCTTTCGCGACCGTCTCGATAGGGAGATGTGAAGGAAGTTTGTAAAGACTGAGCAGTTTTCCTTGGAAGACCGCGGAAAGCTGTTCTAGACGACCTTGTTGATTTTAATGGAAAGGGCTTTCTGGAATACAAAGAGTTCTCCCGCCCTCATGCAACTTGCCCGAGCGGATTTGAGATTGAGTGGTTTCTTTTTTTAGGTTGATCCTCTTACTTCGGCGATTTCAAAGCGATATGGAATTCTTCGTCTGTCCTTCTTCTAGGCCATTTGCTTGTTTTTCCTTTTGTCTTCGTTCTGATTTTAAATTTTCCTGATTCCGAACCGGTAAGGTTCCTTATTTTGTATATTATTGTATGTATATATGAGAAAAAGAGTGATAGCAAGCCGGCGGGTTTGCGTTTACTATATTGCTTAGGGTTTTAAATTGTGATGTACTTGTATAGTCTTTCGCGAATTGATTATCATAATTTTTAAAAATTTAAGAAGCTGTATTGATATTTAATAATTTGCTTTCCAGTTATTAAATAATTTATAATAATTTGCCTTTTTCCGGCGATTGCTTGAAGATATATTTTCTTGATTTTCAAACGTATTTTTATGGTACATAAATATTTCGCCTTGTTCTGTATTAAAGAGCAGTAAGTAATTGGAGTATGATTCAAGCATTATATCAATATGTTCAATTTAATGACGATCGGGATAACATGGGACCAATGCAGGAGAACGATTATCCCCCTTACAAGAGTGGGCTTTTATTCACTTAAATTCACCATATGGATGAACGGAGTCTTGTACTCTGCTTCTTGTAAATCTTCTTTTTTATCTCAATAATTTGAGCACACATTTTTATGTAGGGCTCCTTTTTTACAATCGCGGATCGCACCTGGCCGGGCGCTCGTGGGTGTGCTTTGCGAACGCCGTCCAGCGGCTATGCCGTAATGGGTGCAGTTTGCGTTCAACACTCATTATGAAAACCAAAACTTGATATTATGAGATTGTAACAGATTGCGGTTTCGTAATATTGCACTCGAATTATATATTTGAATTAAATAATTACACGAACGGGCACTTTGATATGTTTGTGCTTGTATCTTTTTATCGACGGAGGCTTTTTGGGACGGTAGGCACTACTAAGCTTAACCGGTAGACATATGGAATAGAACAAACAGAGACTGTGGACAAAAAATAAAATGGGAGCCATTAAATAGATGGAATTATGATATCAGACCAGCGACCAAGATCAAATGTAACTACCATTCTATATTCGATTTTAATCCGATAAAAAAGCTGGAGGATCACATCGGGCAAAATCTATTGCAACAGATATTACTTCAGCACTGTCCAGTAAGACATTTTATATTATTTTGAATGTGCTTCATTCGTTATGAGATGTTGGCGATATCCAAGTGAGACATATCTAGTGATTATTATTCGTATTTATTTTTTTCAAATCTACGAAATCAGAATAAACCTGGTTTGAGACGATCAATCAAAAGTGCTGAAATTTTTTTCACATTATGAATTTGATCTCAAACATTTAAAATTAATCAGCCCCAACTGGATTGGGAATAAACAGACAAAAACGGACAGGGGTACAAAATTGGTTGAATCACATTAACACGTGGAAAGTCTTTAGCTATGTACGCCAAAGCAATCTTCGATTGATGAAATCGAAAAAACCATCAGAGAAAATTATTCAACGAGAACAAAAGCAGACGAAGGAAGTCGGATCGCTTTTTTGACGTAAACTATAAATATTTACGTAAAAAATGGAAGCAATCTTTGGGATCGTATTTTTTGCTCGTTGTACATGGCTCTTGTTTGTAGTTTCTGTAACGCATGAACACTCAACTGTGATCGAGATTGAATTACAACCGGCCATAGAATCTTGAATATTTTATGCTAGTATCAATATGCATCGGGTGGCACAAAAAAAACGAATTCCACACCTCATACAAATAAATTTTCCAAACAACACCTCTCCGCCATTTTGAATAATGGCGGATTAAAAAGGAAAGAAATTCAGCGCCACTTGACGTTAATATTCTGAATCACATCGGCTCGACGTTAATCTTATCAATAATATGGTTATTATGATACAAACAAGGCTACTTATTAAAAATGTAATAAATATTATTCGTTTTCTATTTTTCGAAACGACGATTGTAATCTTATCGAATATCCGTTCTCCGCTTTATTCACACATCCTTTTTCCTTAGAAACCACATTTCGGCTCCACCATGGGCCGCACTGGGACTTTTAATTAATTCTTATATAAAATCGACAGTGATTCATCGACAAGTGTGCATTAAACTATGCCACTGACTTAATAATAGGTTAAATCGAAAAATATAATTCGCAGATTTTCTGCGTTTTTTATGTACATAAATATCCTTTGAATAAATATTTATTTCAACTATAAAATAAATATCGTGAAATCCAATCACTAAGAGGATTTATAAATTCTGCGGTTATACACAATATAATCTAATCTATTGTTTAGGTTTGATCTAAATTATCAACAATAATCTTTTGCTAGAAGTAAAAACAAGCAGTAAATCGGCAGAAATGTTACGAACACACATGCTTATATTTTAAATAATTAATATTTATTTTGTCAGCTCATCAAGCTCCAAAATATATGTGAAGAATGTGAACAGAATTTGGTTTTAGAAAATCCTTTATTATTGTACAGTGTATCAATCAAATTTTGGGAAATGATGATAATGATAAAGTTTTATATTATAGACTCATGTGTAGCGTGATGAATCTTATCGGTTTGGAGCCGAGAAGCTTTAGGAACAAAGAGAACAAGCAGCTGGGCTTGAGAAGAGGCAAATAAAGAATTTCATTTTGCAACGATAACAGCATTTTTCCGTTGCCTTTTATATCGTTTTGAAATCGCCGAATTGAGAGGGTCAACCTGAAATAGGAAAGCACTCAGTTTCGAATCTGCTCGAGCAAGTTACACGTGGACGGAGAGACACCCTCGGTTAATGTAGGAGCAAGTTCAGGATGCAGAGAGGTAGTAACGAAAGCACCCTTCAATAGGTTCGGAGGTTATATTACCTTCAATATCGAGTTAATGAGGAGGTGATTGTATGATACAGACGAAATGGATGTAACCTCTTCCCATGAATGGATATTAAAGAGGCCCATAGTTCTGCAGTGGACTGTTTATGGCTGCACTATGATGATGATGATAGATATCAAGTCTTCAGCGTGTATTCTAAAACATATTTTTCTCCTACAAAATCTTACAGTGACACATGTATCAGTATGAAAAAATCTTAGAAACAACCCTGAGATGCTCTTTTTAAGCGTCACATTAGGCTTCGTCCTAGCCTTTGGTGTGAAATGAAAGATTAGATTTAATGTACTCTAGAAAGCTTATTTCAGTAAAATTAAAATCAACAACCCACAGACTATTTATCAATATATTTATTCAGGTTCCCTTCAATAAAGAGTGCATGAGGAGGTAAACTTTTTATAAAGACGCTATAAATAGAACCTCTTCCAAGCAAAACTAGGGCTGCTTTTTGAAAACTATTTTTTTCCGATACAAAGTTGTATTTGAGTGTGTTTCAAAAATTCTTAATCCAGTATGGAATCCACGCAATGGAAACATATGATATTCCCTTCCAACTTTACTTCTAATTGCTTTCCAACTGATTGATACAAATTGGGTTGTGAAACAAAGCATATTACGGGATGAAAATATGTTTGTTATTCTAAGAGTTTAATAATACATTCATATTTGCCAAAGTAAAAATGAGCCCTCATTAGTATGAAATTTTAAAGGCCCGTCCGAAATATTATTGCAAACAAAGCTCTCATAATGAAAGCCCACACAAAGCTTTGTCATAAATTTAAATAGATACCCTATCGAACATTTCTATGGTCCCTGGACATTTTAGATAATTAAATGCGCAGCTAATTTTGTCACGTAGTCGCTTCGAATGAAAACGCACATTTGTCAAAATTCATTTTAATCAATAGTTCTTTTATGGCAGGCATATATAACGTCAAATTTAATTAATCTGATGTGGCTGTGTCCTGAATCGAGAATCGACTATCTGATCGGATTGGCTTCGGTGTCGATGACTTCCAATCGCGAATCGTCGATACGACGGAGACTCGACGCACAAAGCACAAAACAGCCACAAAAGAACAATGTTTATTCAATTTGAGACAGGGGTCGGACCCCATGTTTCCAGGTAATGGGGGTGTACAGATCGCAACCTGCAATTTTGGCGAACCGCGATCCAAGAGCCCACTGACACTCCTCATCGATTGCCGAAATGGGGCGCCACTTATAACACCTCGTTAAAGGTTGCAAATGTGGAATTGATTTCTATCCGTCTTTTCGCCCATCCAATCCCATCGGCTACCCTTTGTTTATCTTCCCGTGATCTGATTGATATCGATCTGCTACATATTGGTTTATTGTTATTACCTCAATGTATATCGAGCCGTGTGTCGATCAAAATGCGAGGTAATCCAATTATAGAGAGATTTCCTATAATCAAACAACTCGAGAAATGCTGATGATTTTATTATAAATATATAGAAACGGAGCTAATACAGTTTTGAAAATATGGATTCAGACACAATCTATTTTCAAAAATATCTATGCATACTAAATATTTCTGTAGGAACTTTATTTTGTGGGAAAAAATAAGCGATATGATAAGAGCTTAAAATTGCGAAGTGATTGGGTTCAAATTCATGTTAGACTTATAACAAGAACACATATTTGTGACATCATACAAACAAATCTGTATATCATTTAAAATTGTGCGTATTCGATGCAAAAGGGTTACATTGCATACAAGGTCGACATCTTAACTCACTTAGTGCCGAATATCGATATATCACAAAGTGCCAACGACGATATATATACAGCAACCACTACACTAGTAGTAAATCTATTTTATTATATATTACACAACACACAACATCATCTTTTAGCTAAAAAAAAATCATTAATAAATGGAAAAAAAGCAATGCATAAAATCAGTTTTTCATGTGAATTAAGAGGTATTACTTCAATTTTTTTAAAATAATATTGTGTCAAATTGTCTTGGAATTCTTTGCTTAGGCACTGTTTTTTCGGTCTGTAGTAAATGGGTAAAAGCTCTTGGAAATCACATCCTGTGTTGCTGAAGAGATAAAATATAGTATATACATTTTGATCTTAGGAAGCTTTTCAAAGAACATGTCGTCAGAGGCTAGTATTATACTCGTAAGTATAATATTCACACATTGGCAGTAATGTATACATGTGCTGGACACAGCATGTTGACATTACAGCTAGATGGTATCAATGATAGTTTCTCAGTTACACATTATGCAAGGAATTCCTTGGGCACCCGAGCGTCTAAGAGTCCGCCAGTTTGTTGGTCACTTGCGAGGCATATCAGCCGTAAAAGTGTCTCAGCATCAGCTCGGCATAACGGCCCGGACATCCAATCCTTCCAGCCGTGTTACAGACACCATCCGAGCCTCGAAACCACAATCCCTTCTGACATATGATTACTGAGGTCACCTGCCACTTTTATCTAAGCACTTTTGCGCTGCTCAATCACAGAAAGCGCCACGACAAATGATACGGACACCTAATTCGCAATATCATTTTTTCATCGGACTCACTGGTTTCATTTCACGCTAATTGTGCACCTCGACGCCGCTCAATGGCATCATCAATAGACGGAGACAATTTGCGATGTTTTGACAAATAATGAGGCGAACACAAAAAATCGGGCGTCCTTGCCCCACAAGAAGAATTCAATTTCATTAAGTCCTTTGAAGGAAACGACATTGTCTCTATTCAGCTCATTATTAGGTAATTTACCATTATATGGGTAAAGCAACCGACAAAAAACGTACGTAAATCTACCTGTGAGTTGGACCGTCGAGTGGTATACAATGAAACCTGTAATCATATCATGAATGACAGATGAGTTCCTTTTTACCCTACCGCCCTTTCACTATTACGTAATATACCGACAATACTTAATAAGTCTTCAAAGCGATATTTTTTGCAAGTCCCTACGATTATTGCATGATTTTTGGCTCAGGGATGCAAACAAAGGCTTAAATATTTAAAAGTCTTCTTATTAAATTTTTTTCTTAAAGCATATCAAGAATCTTCATCAGTAAAGATGTTTATGCATTTAATATTTAATATCATATTAACTTATTTAGCTTAGTAAATATGGATATACAAGTAAGTATTACTTGAAATATTTCTATATTTACCATAATTTATTAGTAAAATCTATCAATATTTAATCTCTCAGAGCATCATCAGAATATGGATATGGTGTAAAATTGTAGATGCTTGGTCAAAATATATGAAATATCAAATACAAGGCAAAATAAACCAGAAAAAGGCATCTCATAGTATGGTTTAGATTATTGCAGTTGTGATGTAAGTGTATTTCTGCTGAATTGTATAGACTGATAATTGAAAGTATTTAAAGAAAGACGCGCATTTGATTGATACCATGCAAACTTTATTCCTATGTATGTCATTGATTTCATAAATATTTTAATGAACTTAATGTCTGTACGTGAGATGTGGAATGTGTTCTTCCGTGGGAACCACAGACTTTTTTTTACATCGTAGTAAAAATACTTCAATGAATCTCGTATCCCATTGACAAAAATCCAGGGGTTGAATCATTACGTAAGTGCGGTGGTATTGACCCAAACGTATTATAAACTTAATGGCAATAAAAGAATGCGTGTTAAATTGTGGGTGGTGGACGTTTAAGGTGGTACAATTTTCGAGGGAAAAGAAACAGAAGGTTCTGACCACAAAACCACAGCCGACTGGTACGGATGCCCTGCTTCACTCGGACACTTGCCCTGCTGATCGGGCTACCGAGGAAATTAGAATATGGGGGAGGGCAAAAAAACCCCATAAGAAGCCATTGATATGAGAAACGAGTTCTGGACGCCTTTCAGCGCGATTGATCAGAGTCGACCGAAAAAAATTGTCGCAAAAGCATCTACAAATTAGCGGTAATCGAATCGGGACAAACCTGGTACTAGGTACAAATTAGCGACAAGAAGATTACTTATTATCGCAGCACGGTTGTGAACCTGGACCCCTCGAACAACGAGTTGCAATTTGCACCAGGCGGCAACAAGTCTGGCCAACATCTCATTTGGTTGATGAGAGAGTTTACAGGCAGGCGCCATCGCCATCGCTTATTTACTCTCCACTTATTTATTTTGTACCTCATTTTGGTGCATGTTCACCATCACGTTTACCACGTGATGAACTAACTTAATAGCACCACCGGATCATGGAGATACATCTTCCTCGTTGTTATTACGCTTTATCATGACGTTTGAGGACTAATAGAAGAGAAATGCTACCATGAACCCTCGGGGCTTTAAATAATGCACATTCAAGAGACGACACTGATCGTGGTACAGGCCAATTAAAATGGAACAACTTTGATCCGAAGTCAATAGCATAATAATCGTAAAGAAATGCCGACGACCACATGCAATTATACATCGTTAAAACGAAAAAAAAGCAATTTTGAAGGGTTGTCTTTTTTTGTCGTTGAGCAATTCCAAATATAATCAATAAATAGACAACAATAAACGAGAAACAAATCAAACAACATCGACAGAATCATATGCATCTTGTTGAAAGCTCCGAAACGGTGGCCATTGGGTAAAATTGATCATTTATTGGCCTTCCGCCCAGCAAAGGATTATATTTCAAATAAACAGTTGTTCTCAATTTTAAGCATAAATTTAAAAACAATGTGTATTATTTTAGCATCAATACTATTGAATTTAGAATTAACCGATCAAGATTTGACGATTTAACACTGTGAAAATCAATTAAATCAGGCTGAATTGCTTATGAATATTCGATAAGAAACAATTACATTTTTAAATAGGATAATATTTATTAAAAATATATTTTTTACATAATAACAATTTCGCAAGTCTTCGTCGCAAAATTTACATGAATCATGTTTTTCGACAAAGCGAAACTACCATAAATAACGCTCCTATTTCAAAGGATATTAAAAGTGTATCAATTTTTTGATATATGCTAACTGACATAGAGCTTAACATGTCAAATCTTAACGATCGAAGATGAGATTACTACAGATTCTGCTTAAGCAATAAGAAAAAACTATGAATAAAATGTAAGCAATTACATATTTAATTTGTCTATAATGAAAATATCAAATGTGTGTTATTTTTACTCGTTATAACCGGGATATACTGTATAATTTATGTAATATTGATTTTTAATCTAAAGCACTTTTGATGTATATGTATCAATTTTCCATAATTATTTAACTAATTCGATTTATGAAATGAAAGTATTACATTTATAATACATATTTATATTAAGGAAAAATATAGAATGACTTATAGCATAGGTTCTTAAACTGGGGGTCCATGAAATTATGAAAACAATGTTATGAAGCATAGGCAAATTGAAATACTAACCTTCAATTGAAAAACTAAGATGTTCTTAGACTACATGCCGCATAATAGTAAAATCTTATATATTGAGGGATGATGATTAGAATTTGAAGACGTAAAATGCCTAGGTTTGGGATGGGGTCCTCAAAAAAATTGTTCCAGAGGCAGTCCGCTGATTACATACGTTTAAGAACCCTTAGCTAAGGGGGTGAAGAAAGATTATATAAAAATAATATAAAATGTTTTTTGGATAGGAAAAAAATGCACTGTTTATTAAATTTAAGTTTTGGCCGAGTTGATTAGATTTTAAGCTCTTATTATAAAGGCTTGATCACAAATCTAGATTATGGAAAAAAATAAACATTCAAATGAATTTGGAAGATCGATCATATTTTTGATTGATCCAGGCTAATTAAAATCGAATATAATAACGATGATAATTTTATTACACGCTCAAATGTACAAAAGTCTTATCCAAATGTGCTTATCTTAACCAAATGCAGAAGGTAATGGGAAACCATTTTATTGACAGATTTTCCACAAGAAAGTTTCTGAGAGATCTATTATGTCCAATAACGGATATTGTACTTCAAGGAGAAGATATACTTATTTGAAAAATAGTATTTTTTGAAGTTTTGAAAGCACTGAATGAAAGCGTACAGACCTGGCCTATTGGATGTAGTATCGGAGAAATGCCCGCAAGAATGGGAAGTTGGCCGATTGTGTTGTTAATACAAAACCAATCGTACTCAAATTAGGATTTCAAATTATCTGCAGGTGCTGGAAACACAGAACGGTGTCCGTTCAACGTTTTATTATAATTTGGCCACCATTATCGTACCCAATGCTATGTAGAATTTAAAAATGACTCAAAAAGCGATAACTTAGACGTAATCGGGACTTGCCCACTTGCGAAAATTCGGAGATTTTCATTGCCAAACATGATTGCAATCCATTTCGACAGATCGATTCGCCGTACGATGATTATTTAAATAGAAACTGATCATGTCGTTTCGTTTTTGCATCGTTTATGACTACGAAATGGGCAAGTACGTGATGATCGAGTTCTCACACATTTTTTTGTAGCTTAGCGGTTTGTAATAGTATAATTTGGAATGACGGTCCAAAAACATGTCGGATTTGAGACACGCAAACCGCAAAAACGTTGATTAAGGAGACGGGCTAAACGAATTAATTTTACGGCCGCTTAAAAATGCATGATTTCGTCGAGGACCCCAATTTGTCCGGGATTAATTTGTTAATCTGCAGATTGGCTATAAATCAAGGCTTTGGACTTCGCTATTTCCAGCTAATCACGAAGCACCAATGTGAGAAACCGCAATACAAATGTAGACAAATGCATTAACCCCGTGGTGCAACAGAACCGCACTTCGGATCACTTGTTCGCTGAATGCACACGGACTTACTTCCTGACGACGCTTTTCATCCTGTAGGAATATTTTTTAGCCAAGTCTTTAAGTGATACATTTATATTTGCATTAATAATCTTCTCAAGACAAGTAAAAATCTGAAAAATTATTGACAGTCTGAATTGACAGTCTTATCAAAAAAATTGCTTTGGATTAGTCAATATAACAATGAATGCTACCTCTTTGGGGGACAAAATGCATACAAATTATTGTGTAACATGTATTTATAAGATTCAAACTGTATGAAACATTTGCTTTATATCGCCATGAGTATGCCAATTTACAACGTGCTCTAATATTTAGAGTTTTATTATAAAGGCCGTGATATATATCAAATAATTGACAATGCTACATGCGCAAATGCAACTTAAATGCACATTTGACCTTGTCGTCCAATCGAAAAAGTAAAAATGCAAGCCAATGAATTAAAAGCAATTTAATGCGGATCTTTTTGAGCCACTCGTTACGATAAGAAATGCTAGTGTACAATATTTTTACAATTATTTAATTTGTTCTTCACGCAGATAGAAGTCACGATGATGAATCACCATGACCTGTCTATTGTTACGAAACGCATTCGAAATAAATTGCTCATTTCTCACTCGAAATAAACCAGGCCTTCTCAAATGAATGCCGAGAGATGTGCAATTTATTTGCAGTGACTCGATTGTATGCAAAGAAGGAAAAATTATCATATACGAATTCGCCTGATCAAATGTTATTAACGTCATTCGTTGATGATGATGCGTCCGTTTTAATTCAAACAAATTATTGAAGCAAGTATTGTTTGAATTAACAAAGGCATTGAATGTCATCCTGAATCCCCGAATTCAATCATTCATTTGGAGCAGCGCGTGATCATGAAAAAGCAAAGACTTACGCGGTCATGATTTTGGTCAGCATTCCATATTGAAAGTCAGTCTTCGCACACGTTTTCGAATCATTCCATCTATACTTTTTGTCTTGCAGTATTATAATACGATTCAATCTAAATCGATTATCAATTTTGCCAGATCGTAAAGAAATACGTGACATATAGCATATTAGCATTTATTGCTAACTGTAAAAGATGAATTGAAATTATATGGGCGTATCTCACAGGAGATTCCCATAGAAGCGTGAAGATACATCATATATATAATCCACGTAGGTCAATTACACTTTTTTATCGATACATTCTATCAGAAGTATCCGAGTGTCCCACGATATAATTTCGAACGGAGGCAGAAACCCTCTGGCGAAATTCTTCAATGGCGCCCCGTGATTCATTCCGAATTAATAAATGCACTTGATGAACTCTATAGATTGGATTTTGGCACGCACCGTCACTGCCTTCAATATTGGACGTGATATTGGACAATGTTCATGTAAGAATTGATCTCGTTCTCTGGGTATATTTGCTCCCTACTGGTTCAAATCCGGCCCTGAATTTGAATGGAATATGATGATCGCTGTTGTTTATTTTCTGGTGATCTCGAATAATCGATTCAATATCCCGGGCAGCATCCGTTGCTCCATGAATGAACCGAGAGGTGGTGAATCTGGTCCAGTGCAAATGATGCTGTGAATGGTGCGTGAAATAAGCATCGAAGCAGCCTTATTGTAATAACAGCCATAATGGCTGTGTGTGTTTATATTGCAACCCGAAAATGAGAAGCGGGAGGCTGCAATTCTATAATACGTACCCTCGCAGTATTTTTTTTGCACTTGGCATAAAATAGCACTCAAAAGTCGTGACTGCTTGATTGAAAGTCGTGATGTTAAAAGTGGAAGCTGCAGATTTGAAGAGCTTTCAAATGCCTACATCGGACGGTGACAGATTAAATAATTTAAACGGTAAATCATCTATGGATAATAGATTATGGAGAGTGAAATTCCAATCAGACGGTGATTCCTCTTCGATAATCATTTTTCGGAGGTGTATTTACCATCGTGAGTTTCTCAACGCATAATGGTTTCAGTAGCCGTTTCCTCCGCACCACCACCGACAAGAAATAATATATACATCTGGATCGATGATCGGTACACTTTGTTTTTTGACTAAGTTTGCGGTTACCATCTCTCGGAGATCGCCAGAATCGAAGATACGATGTACCGGCAGAATGGCCGGCAATAACTGATACTACTAGAATTGATCGATGAAAAAAAGCAATCTGGGATGCGGAGATCACAGAAAAAACGCAACATGGCCGCCTGTAATGATTGGAAATAAAGTTGGTAGCACTGTCACGTAGACGTAAATCTAATATATTTTACGGCCCTCACCTTCCGAAAGCTCCGTAGTCCAAATAGCTACGCACAAATTACCGTAACAAAATACAATAAACAATAATTGGTCAGTGCAATAAAACGGAATGATGGACCTCTTCACAAATTGTCTATGGGCGTGCATTTAACATTTTTTGTGACCCTATTTTATGGGTGTTAAATAAAGTTTTCCATCCGTTCCCATATAGGCCGTTGTGATTTTAAATTGAGATGCTACACAGTTGATATTATCTCAAAAGATCGAAATTTGTGACTTTGATTTTGAAGTTTTGTATGAAATATTGGACAGTTCATGCGACTTGGCGATCAGATGATAGGACGATCAAAATATGTGAGTAAATGAAATACATCAATAGATGCAATAGATTCCATTGCATTGTTTTCCACATATTGTTAAGTTAGGGTAGAATAAAATTTATAAATCAGTAGTGAAATTATCATTCATGTATTGTATTTAACCTGTATGGTAGCATCCATTGAGAAAAAGCACTCTTGTACGCTGAGCTCGGAGAGAGACAGACTGACTCGGTAACTTTGCATGAGAAACAGAGACAGAGAGCTTTCTGCGTACAACGCACGATTGTATAGATCGTTAACCCAAATTTATCGACTAATAATGATGTATGAATGATATAATGAACCGAAATTTAGACTGATTGAGATTGAGAAGATATTCACAATCCAGTAGTTTGCCAGTAAGTCAAATAACCATATTAAATTCAAATGGCACCACAATAAAACAACAATTAAAGCTGTAAGCGAATTAAAATGAATGATATTGAAATAGGTTTATTAAATTTTAAAAATGTACGCAAATTCAATTTTTTACATAACGCCCACCTCTGTTGATTAATACTACATATGATAGATACATTTTATTCTTCTCATATAAAACATATTTCGTTTTATCATGTATATTTATTAAACTTAAAGCAAGACTTCCCAATATATTTCTCATATTCTTAAAATAATCAATTTAAAACTTGATTGATGAAAACTTGATAGCCATATTTTAATCCAGTCTTGAGTTTTTGGCAAAATTAGATGAAAAACGGTCATTATTAATATGGTTAATTGGTATTTAAATGCTTTGATTTTTGTATCAGTTGGCCAATTTCAACACCTAGGTAGGTTGTCCAGGCCAAGTGCCCCTTAATAAATCGTTGATTTAGAAAAAAAGGGCAATAATCAAATATGCATTTTAAATTGATTGTGTATTAGCTGATTTACTTAGCTAATTTTTGTTTCCAATGTTTTGAAAATTAATCATGACATGACCATATTTGATCGAAATTACGTCCTAGGTTTTTATACAACGCATAGGATATATTGGTGGTCCGTAACTGCACATATATAAAAAATATATTTACAAAATATTACAAGATGAATAAAAACTGGTTTTCATGATGAAATTATTAAAATAGATCACTTACCGTTCGGCTGAATGGTGGCGTTCGTCTTGTACTCTTGACAGTCCTGGCCAGAAGAA
Source organism: Stenopsyche tienmushanensis (assembly GCA_008973525.1). Taxonomy (NCBI): domain Eukaryota; kingdom Metazoa; phylum Arthropoda; class Insecta; order Trichoptera; family Stenopsychidae; genus Stenopsyche; species Stenopsyche tienmushanensis. The sequence continues at coordinate 59,897 of WACJ01000429.1, read as the reverse complement.
GAAGTCGAAGACTTCCGCCTATAGCTCTCCAATTCTCTAATATGGCTGCTAAATTGAGTCTCTATGTATGGCCTCTGACCGATCGAAGTTATTCCGCTCAATTGCGCCATCCCCATCGTCCTGATCTGATGAGGAGCTCCAGTTGGACCTGGCCAAAGTTGATTGGTCATTTCGTCTGATTGGATCGACAAATACACAAATCGTTTTAAACATTTGTTGAATAACATGATCTTACACATTAAAAGAGCATTCATAACGGGATTTACACGTCCTGCGATTGAAATAACAGTGCAATTAGAATAATAAATAGCAGAAGGGAGTCGTGCATGCAAAGGGTTGTTCGCGCAGGTCACAGGGGTAACTAGATCTAATTAAACCTTAGTAACTACCGTGTTCAAATAACCACATTACAGTTTGTAATTCAAGATTTGAACACATAAAAAACGCGAAAACACGGTATATTAAATTCTAATGCACGAATGACGCTAACAAAAGAGCAGTGTGAAATTATTGCTTGCGTGCAGAAAATTAGGGGTAGCATGCATTTTTTGTATGGATATCAAAAACGGGGCATACGCAAACTTTCATTTATATTTCTGCTTAATTCGTATGATTATTATTTTTCGCCTAATTATATTGGAATAAGGCTGTAATCGGTGATGTTCAGATAAATTCGTATTTTAAAAACAAGTATTTGATATATATTCCAATGATTCATGTAAGTCGATTAATTAAATAATTTTATAAAGCTATAATTATAGAATATCTATAACATTTATACACATTCAGTTTGTTAGCAACTCTGTTTTCAATCATCCGTTGATTATCTTGACAAAATTTTGAATGCAATCCTATATTTTTTTCTATAAATTATCAGCCAACAATTCGCATTAATGCTTATATATATGTCAAAAATGCTTTTATCGTTAAATAAATATTGTTGGTTATCTTATTTAGTTCAAAATGTGTAAACAAACGACGTTTTGTGTACAATGGGGTAAATATTCAACGTTTTCTCAGTGTGGTTATGGGTCATGGCGTTTTTGAACGACTCTCATGTGTTTGCCATAAAAGTCCTAAAAGCCTCGAATAACTTCTTGTAATGGTTTAATTTTTCGATGTAACAGGATCGGTATCAAACCAGTTCAGTTCGGTTCGTTTCATGGACTGCTCCCGCAATAATAACACGAAACTGCCCAAAGGGACGTCCTCTTTGTTGCACTTATGTACAAATTGGCTGTTATTAAAATATTATAAACTGAATGGCCCTTTTCAGAAAAACGAAGGTCCGCAAAACGTCAGTTGGTTTCTGGAGCCCTTCCTTTAAAGGACATATGGTGTTTCTATACAAATGCATCAATACAATCATTCAACATCTGCATCATAGTCCATCAAAAAAATGAGAGATTTAGTTATCAAAACGTGCATTTTGAGCGATTTGCAAACGAAAATAAAACGGTGCAGGCAGAGGAAATGCTGAAAAAAATATTGTGGTCGTGCTTAACCACTAATCCATCGAAAATACAGCGAACGTCTATTTTTTGGATCGTTTTCGAAAAATATCCCAAAGACATGATATTAATATCGGCTGTTGTCGATAACATATTTGGTGTTTTTGTTATTTTGGGATGTGGAAGACGGAAGTATCTGATAAAAATTAGCTTAAAATGATGTAGGATTATGTGGGAACGTTGATATTAATAATTTGACAGCTGTGTTTTGATACAGAGGCCACGAAATTAAAATATCAACTAATTAAATCATATTTAATCCATCAATTTTTTGAATGCTTTAATTTAAGAAATAATTTCCCCCCGATAATTTTGCATTCATTTTGACTCATATGAGAAAAAATGTATCCATTCGCAAATATTATGACAAAAATAGATAATAGACGTTGAAAGGGCTTATAAAAATAATAACTAAAAATATTTGGGACCTCCAACATAGTGTATACTAAGAATATAGGAAAAATATTATATAAATATTAATATGTTCATCAAAGGCATGCATAGGCAATTGGTAATTTTACTGAGAATTTATTGCCACTTGGGCGAAAATTGCTAAGCAAATCGGCCGATACCGCCATGCAATTATCAAGAGAATAACGGAATATTTGAAACAATAGTTGTAGATGTACACCCGTCAATATCAATGATAATAAGTGTTAAAAATCCAAAATTGCGTGATGTGTTTGCATCAATTATTTTTAAATGATAATTCGATATTTTTTTATTGTTCACGCCATTTAATCATCCAGGATCTCTCAGTAATTTGATAATTATTAAATTATCACAACTTCCAGTACACGATACAATTTACTAACATTTTCCCACAGTGATAACTTTATCTCGGAGCTAATGTTGTAACCGTATGGTACATTAAAGACAAAACGGCTCAAATCCTATATATATATATAAAATATATGACCGCTGATAACTTTTTTAAACTTACATATTCGTAAATCCTAAAAAATGAGCAAGCAATTATTATTTTTGATTGTAAACTATTGTATATAAGCGTAATCCTGTTAACGATACAAAATCACGTACATTGCAATTCAACATATGTTCAAAGTTTCATGTCGGCTTATTATATTAGTTGATAAGGCGGATATTTAGCCTTTGGTGCGATATTTTTACGATAAAGATTTTTATATGTTTTCCTCCTATGCACAAGAATAATCAAAATTTGAGCCATCATGTTTGTGGAAAAATCCATCAAATGCATATTTTATCAAGTACAGGATAATCTTCTATAAAATAACACGTTTATATTCTCGAAGTAACATTATGTATAATCTAAAATGACAAGTTAAGAATATAAAATTTATTAAATCAGGATATTGGCATCATCTTCATCAAAGATTTCATCCATTAAAGAAAAAGCACCATCGATATAAGCACGCTGAAAAAAAATATGGCTAACTCAAGATGTAACTGAAAACTAAAGTGAATTTAATCTATAGAAGAAGAAGGCTTAGCTCAAGGACATCCCAGAATTATTGATTAATTAAGAGACGGATTAAGCAAATATGATTGGAAATTGCATCTCCAAAAAGCCAACATTGAGAGGACGATAGCACAGATGGAAACAGTGCAATTGGTAAGCATTTTATCTTCAAAACCACAAAGAAAGACCTTGACTTCGCCGAACAATCAGATATATATTTACCAAATGAAGGTCCTTCCACTGAAAGAAATATCAAATTTAAGAGAGAACTTCACATATGCTTAACTCCATACAATTATATTTATAAAAAGCTCTCAGTTAAAAGCAAATAATCACTCAATAGACTGATAAATAATGCATCAAAATTGATAATACTCGGGCAATAGGTTTTAACGTCCTTATTTCAGATTAAGCATTTGATATAATTAGTAGTGTTGAATTTAGCATCATTAATTATTGATGATTCTTTGATTTACGTATTATTTTCATTTATGCTTCTACGTAGGGGTGTTGAATTTAAAATTTATTTATAGAAATTTCATTCCAGAAAATCTCTAGAATTTTTGAGTTTTCATGTAGACGACAAATTTAATATAAATATATAAGTCAGGGAGTCCCAACATGGAGTACATTACACTAGAAAGCATATTGAAAACTAGGAATCTCAATCTGGGTACATAGTAAACATATAGGAAGAGATAAGCGAAACAAAATACACCATAATGACTTAAGATTACTAGCTGGAGTTTGGGTTGATAACAAAATTTAACAGGACGAACATAGGGTTAAACTCACAGTATTATCAGACAAATACAATCAAACAAATTCTGCATAAGAATGGTGATATGCATATCTTTTTAAAGATAAAGATTGTTAAAATTATCTTTATCTTTGCATAAGCCATCGTATCTTAGTGGCGAAAGATTATTCAAATTAAAAAAAATATACAAGTTTATTTTGCATAGGAAGTATACTTAATTCTGAAAAATCTTAGATCATAGTGGGATCATTTTGATGCTTGTAAATTAGTTCGTTGTAATAGAATCCACCAATATAATAAATAGTATAATTAAAGAATCAATCTGACATAAATTTGATTGAAAATTTCATTCATTTACGTTAATATTTTAGATGAAAATCTCTGGATTACGATTTTGACATGGCGTTTTATTTTAAAATGGCAACCAAACACATTCCCCGTGGGCTGGCTTATTGACTTCCTATGAAAAGCCATGCAACCATGTAAAGTGGTAAACCATGAACCACGGAATTTTTAAATGCGCTATTATAATTATTAAAATGCCATAAAAACAGATAAATGAGCGAAAATATTGCAAATAGTTTAAGCTTTTTTTGCTTGGATATTGCCATTTTAGATGTTTGTTCACATGAGTTATATTTATATTTTCTTCATATTTATATATAGTACAGTGTTTTTATTTTTTTGTAAATATGAAAGCAATTTTTGCTTATCAAATAATATGGCGTGGTGTAAGTCTGAAAATTGATTTTACATAGTCAAAACGTAATAATTAAAATTTAATCAGTCAATTTTATCGAGGATTTATCGATAATTAACGATAAACTTTACCAGACCGCCAATTATAATATAACGAAATTTTTGCCTAAAGTTACAAAAATTATTTCTCATTATGCCTTATCAATTTCATGTTATTCACACATTAATACCTATTATTTGTACTGTTTTAATTGAAATTAAATTATAGCCACTTTGGCAAATTTGAAAATAAAGACATACGATGGACTTGATACTTAATATTTAAGATCCTTCGGATTAGGTATGATGAATTTATTGTTTTTTAGTCAACAAGGCGTATATCTGAAAATATCTTTGAGACGTTTTCGAATTTCAATCGGAACCTTCATATGCATATTTGGTTTGGTCTTTCTTTTTTGGACTCACTCAGTGGGTCATCTGGATGAACGTATCGAAGGGCGTTTCGTAAGCATCTCGAAAGGGAATGTGGGTAGTGAAAAAAGATTAAGAAGAGATGTTAGTGAAACATTTCCCAAGACGACTAATGTAATTTTACTGGAAAGGATTTTTTGTAGTACATAGAGTCCAATACTTTTTTCTATGTCCGAGTGTGTTAAAATTAACTAAAACCCATTATGTTTCCATTAAGCGACTACATTTTGTTTGGTGCTAATGTTAGTATATCTCAAATCGTGTTTGTATTAATTTAGCATATTACTTACTGGTTTTAGATCTAGGTTCTCTGGGTCCATCTACGGTAACTTTGATTGCTTTGTTGTAAGTAGCTATTTGAGGTGGACTCGTCGATACCGTTATGGTAATAGAAAAGCTCTTTCCTGGAACAAAATAATCGAATTATAACATAAAAAAGCGAATACTTGTTGTTATAAGCAAGTTATCAGGTACATGAGTCGTGTATTTGAGAGGAGCGCTATACTTGCCGCCAACTAAGATCGCATTTAAATAGCACAATGTAGCACTAATGGCTCTCGCGTGATTTATTGCAAATTAGTCCTTAGCGTGAACGCAGTTTAGCGTCGTTACTGAGAGGCGCGCTGCCTTCTTAGATGAGGATTTCTATGAGAATCGAGTTTCACGTATATTAACGGCTCGTAAATTAAATTATGAAATATTTGCCGACTTTAAGAGACATCGGGAGTTGTGTGGGCGTATTGGGGACGGTTAACTTTGGCGGTAAAAAGCTAACCGAAACGACCTACCCGGAGTTACCGACCGAGAACCGCATTAAGACGTAATAAACTTTTTATTCAGAACCGCCCGTCTGTAAACGCTGAACGGTTCTGCTGATTTTTTTTCGCCGATAATTTTCACCGCAGCTCTCATAGCTTAAGTTGTAAATACACAAAAAGAAGCTTCAATTGAAGACTCATTCGTGTATATGAAGCGATTGAAGATACGAAGACGATTTAGGGAGTAAATCATAATTGAAATAGCATAAAAGGCAATACCAACATAATATTATTGTTCTGAATGTCACAAGACTTTTCGGTACTACCTAAGTGTATTGTTTGAAATTTTACCACATCGATTTACACCTCAATATTATAAAAAAAATCTTAGACCCAGTCTAATATTGGTATTTTAAAACTAATCACATTGGTTCTGTATTAAAAACTAGTTTCTATAATTGATGTTTCTATGAAAAAATAATCAAATCCTTACAAAAGTGATGTCCTGGCAATCTTTAATTTTTGCCCTATTCCTATCGAAATGTATTTTCAAATATAAGAAAGACATTTGTTACTTAAAGCCTATATTATTATAATGATTAACATATTGACTTTTGATAAACAGATAGGTAGTATATTTGCTGGAAAATTATTGAATCTAACAATAAAGGGTTTAAATTAAAGGGTAAATAATATATTTAATGAATGATGTAAGTCAATCAATCAATTAACTTTTGATGTTCTAAATTTGTTGGTACGATTGATTTTGTTCCCAGAGTCTAGAATTGAATCCAATCTACAATGCTTGGCAAAAATTATATAAATAGTACTCAGTCTAAATATTGGACTGAGTACTGACTCTAATGACTGAACATATGTCAGTCTGTCTGTTATTTATATATTCATTATAAACAAAAATGTATAGAGTTTTTCTTTGGGGCCATTTTTTTATATCTTCGATATAAATGTTTAAAACTATAAATAAGAATTCCTACTTATGTATTAAATTTGATTCAATCACAGAATGAGTTTATTTTCTCTCAGATATAACAATATAAACAGTTTTAAAAATAGTTGACCGATTTTATTTTTTGCTCGTTATATCCATGATGTCGTACTTAAGCATAGTATTTTTTGCTAAAATATAACTAAATGGTACTTATTCTTTAATCTAGCCTGAGTTGATTGATGATCTTAGTATTAAATCATCAAATTTAGATCAATTAATTGTGGATATGGACTGTTATTGAGATTTTAAATATACATATAGTTTTTAGAATAGGCAAATTAACAAAAAATTGCTTCTAGCTCATCTAAATGTTTTACGTTTCGCAAGAAATATATTCTGCTTGTGTTTGTATTTCTTTTTTATATATTTATAAAATTGTGAATAAATATATATTTTTTAATTTTAATCAATAACCACATTGACAATAGATAGTATTTATAGACATTGGTAATTTATCAATCCATCATAATGATTCCTGGTGTTAATATTTGATAGAATTTCATAGAATATTATATTTTTCGCTAGGATTAATTAAATAATTTTAGAATATTGGAATCATAGCAAAACAAGAAATTTGTCTTTGGGTTTTATGTTTTAAATATCAATGGCACAATTTAAAATAATAGATAAAATAAATATAAACCCAACCCCTAAATGGGGTTGGGTTTATATTTCATGGCGCATATATTATATGGCCGAGTGTTGAACATTTGTTATTATTAGCTGTTAATTTGTATGAGAGAGGTCCTTGAAGGGGTCCGACGTATTGCTTAATTTTGAAAAGGTGTCGTAAAAATATTAAAGAACCATACCGCCATAATAAAATATATGTGTTGTTTTTATGGCGGCCTTATGGTGAAACAATCCCTCGCACAACAACACCCCACACCATCATCATGGCGAACCTGTCAGCAAAAGCTGTCGGCCCGCATACATATTGAAACTTAAAACGAGTGCATCTCTATGGATGTATTCTGATCAGGATTACTATTGATGCTGCGAAATTGTGCATGTATGAAGTTGGATTAATAAATTGAAATAATTCGTTTTGAGATATCATCATAGAACGCGGTCTAATATGAATATGTAGCCATTCTCCGGGCGTCTTTCGTAAGGCCAACATTGGCCCAAGCAATCAGCAAGATGAGCACAATTAGGCGAAACGCAAGTTGGCAATCTCGGATAATTAAAATAATTAATTTTTCTATAAAACGAGCATCAAAATGGTGCATACATTAATTATGTTTCGCGAATCATGCATAATGGACATAATTTTAACGTCGCACAATTGCAGGCCCGGCGACGCCGTCATCAGCTGCATTATAAAATATGAAAGCTAATTTGTGGCCTAGTATATACTATGCATGTAAAACTACTGCTCGAAATACGGAGAAACACATCATTCACCATTTGAAACCAACAAATATAATTATGATATTAAAAAATGCGTTATTCATGCATCGATCATGTGGAATTTTGAGGTTTTTTCACATGGGCAACCCTATAGAAGCACTATTCATTTATACAGTAAAAAGAATTTCATGAAATGTATTAAATTTTGAAGGAATGCATGATCATCATTATGTTCGCTATTTTTATAAAATCTATCATATCAAATGTTATTAACTTTACCCCATCAAAGCTTTCAAATATTAACAAGTAAAAGCATACTTATGTATTTGCAAAATAATTCAAACGTGAAAATTTGATTGTCTTATTGTAAGTTTCAAGCTAAATTGATTAAAATTATATTTTTGTACTATTAAGCATATTAATGATCAGCTTATCATGATCATTGCAGATTGAAATAAAAAGCAAAATAAATATAAAATTTGTTTATAATTCGGAATGGTTAGTAATTATTTGAATTTAAGAGATCGCTCAGGATATAATTTGAGTCACGTTGTTATAAAGCCAATGCGAATTTAATTCCGAAAATAAAGTCAATGAAGTTTTTGCGACAAATTGAACCAATATATTTGATTCATTTTATATTTAAAAAAAACCATATTTTTGTAATATATAACAGATTATATTCTCTCATCTAGCGTCACATAATATTTATACAGTTGAAAATAATGAAATAAGTACAACGTATAAACAAAAAATATGGACAACGTTAAGCTTGAACAACACATAATGAATCATTCATTAATATTGACGCACGTGTAAATTACAATGTCCGTCATGAATAGGACTAAATTTTGCCTTGCGATGATTTCGACGCAAATCCAAAACGAAAGCCAAACTTCGACAATAAATCAACAATATTTGAGATAGAATAGACGAAGAAGAATGACGGAAAGCGCGTGGTGATGCTTGCAAAACACGTTCAAAAATACGATTCAAATTCGTCGCAAATGCTGTTTAATCCCGTTTTGTTGGCTGAAAGTCACAGTATCTTATCGCAATCTATCCAGATACATTTTTCCATGAAACAGAACTGTGTGCGCTAGTTTATTAAAGCTATTCGGGATATTAGACGTAGGCGTATTGTTATTCGTAATATTATCATCCTCGTATTAATGGAAGTAATGAACATAGCTGTAATTAAAATGCTCTGGGAAAGCACGCGACAGATTTAATGATTGATAATTTGTAATAAGGGCAACAAAGGAGAACGGGACAAAGCCCTTTGGAATTCGACAAAAGGTAAGCAGAGGGTTAAAGGGTTAAAGAATATTAAATTAACAAAGAAATTAGTCATGCGGAGGAGCGAGCTTGCCGCCAGCTAAATTGAGACGTGTGTCATCATCATTAAATCCTGTAATATTAATAACTATGAGGATTAGATAGACTCGCTTGTGATGATTAATTCGACGTCTAAAGCTTGTGAACTGTTTATTTTGCATATCGAAAATGATCGATTAATTTTCAAGTTTGAACATATTTAGGGGTTGTTTGGATACATATGAAATTAATTGAAACTTGTTTCAATCCAAGTAAAATTTACAACGGCTTTGTGACTCAATAATGCGATTTTATTAATATGGAAATAAACTTATTAGAACTAATAATTACTACAAGGTTGTTGGAAATTTTCGAGCAATCACAGAATCTGCTATAGAAAAAAATAATTACATTGAATATATTGAATTATAATGATGTAGAAAAAAATGTTATGCCTTAGAAAAAAAAAAAATAATTTCATCCCCGTCGACGAATAGATAGGTGGTCGTCCTGGGGGAAAAATGAAAATGGCGCACATTCAAGCGGTGGAGGGATCAAATCCGAGGGTAGCTGATGCAAATATCATTAAAATGACCGAAACAGAAAATATCAAAAGTACTTTGTTATCCAACAGAGGATTTAATTTTCTAGAGGCTAGCAAACCATTTATTTTTAAAGTCAGAAATGTACAAAATTCTATTGCTACATTTGTATAAATGCAGCATAAAATCATCAAAATTGTTGTTGATATCAGATTCAAATCTAGATTATGAAAGAAAAATCCACCAAAAAAGTTAAGCAAGATTTCCTGGATCAGAAAACATAAATACTGAGAAGATTAATAGTCGTACGGTAAGGTTTATGTGTGTCCTTTGCAAAAACTATTAAAATTTTATTTAACTTTTTAATCACCAGGGATTTTAAAGATATTGCATAAAAAGTTGTTTGACTTAAATGTTTTATTGTCTAAAGGCGACTTTCGTGTCCTAGCATATGCATGTATGCCACATGCTGTCCTGCGGGATCATTTACGGGTTTTGATCATTTCTTGTTCAGGATTGTTTCAGAGCATAATGTTTATTTAAAAAAAATTGTGAATATTATAATAAGTACATCATTAAAATTGATTGTTTATATAGGATATATCTTCTAGTAATACTAATATTATAATAACTGTAGTTTTATTGCAACAAGATTCATTAAAATATGAAGATATTTTTGGATTCACTAATATATGTCCATTGCAAAGTATTTTTTAAATGTTAAATACATATATATTTTTACGAAAAAAACATAACAACTCACCGATGGGTCATTGTCGATTAAGTCATTAAAAATAATATTGATTTCGTTGCTCATTCATAGATAATTTCTTACCTAAAATTCCTATTATATATTATACATCCGATAAAAAAGTAGTGAACTGTATACGAATTTCTTCCATAACACATAAAGGATAGAGTTATTTATTGAAGAGTTTGAAATTCAATATCTTTTATATAGATAAGCAGTAAATGCTATAAAAAAGGATAAAATCGCAAAAAGGATTTCGATTTTGGAATGATTCAATTTCTATCTGAAAATAACTGATTCAATTTCTGATTTACTTTAAAATGAAGCATATTAATCCTAAGCCTTCAATGACTGGTACCATGGTTGTACTTTTCTTTGAAAATCATCGAATATATCCAATATCATCCAAACGAATGTATTCGTTCTAAGATGACTTTGAATCAAATTTATTACAAATAGATCTTTGGACGATTGTAAAAATGCTCAAAATCGAGTTTTAATTTGTGTCAACAGCCATAATATGTATTTATATCATCTCGATAATTTTTTAAAAATATAATTGCATAGAATAACAAAAATATGAGAATAGATTGCACAAAAAACTTCATTGAAATATAGGACGATATAATTCAATTTAATGGCTGTAGAATTTTGTTAGATGTTAAATTTATTTTTATAGGATAAGCCTGAATATAATGTTAATTTTTGTAGTTTGGTTGGATAATATTTTTGCTTTAGTAATAATTTAAGCCTATTTCGTGTTTGAAAATAAAATGTATTGCGAATGTTTAGTAGCTTGTTTTATCGAGTCGTGGCCATTGTTTGCCTTCGTAATAGTCTCAAAGCTACGACGCCATATCTTCTTCTTTCCGCTGAAAAGCGATGAGAGTATTTTCAATAATAAATAATCATTTGCGGTTGTGCAGTAAAATTTTGAAAGTGTGGAGTGGACGCATAAAGGCTGCACATGAGCGTTGCAGGGCCGATTCAGTGCATCCAACACAATGCGCCACAAAACAGACGTCTTCGGGCTGTTTTGCCGTCCCAAACCGCACGATGCGGTTAGAAAATTAAAATACGTCGACATAAAAGAAAAATATATCATAGAAATGCGTACGAAGATCGCGATTTGTCAGGGCGAAAGCCAAAAGAAAGACCAACGCGTCTCACGCGTTCCGGAGACAAATTTATGTCGGAGATAAATTATATGCGTATATTGTCCAATGGGAACGTATGGGAATTGAAATAGTGCTAATTGAATTGCCACCACTAATACATTTCATATGGAGAAACGACTTTCTGACTGTAATTGTCGGCACCTCAAAAGAATCAGCAAGCTTTGATAACAATCAATCAGCTGTAATGCAACTACTGCTATTGGAAATATGCTATTTTCAAGTAACAAATCATCTTAATATATATCCGAAGTATGTGTTAATATTATTTTATTCAAGCATAAAATATACAAGTAAATCCTCACATTGATGACTGCATTAATTTTAGCCCTTAATTAACCCGTGCATCAAAACACATCCATCCGTGATCCCATTGCATAACTGTTTTTCGCTATTTATTAACACGAAATAATCCCTTTTTATCAACGATTTATTTATTGTACGTTCGTGTGTTTTGCAAGTGCAGGGGCTGTTATCTGCGGTTAATTGGGACCAGAAAATCGCCGCTTATAGGAAATCTCCTGTTAGCTAATGCACAACAAATTTCATCATCATAATATTCGTAGGCCGGAATTAATTAAATCGTGCTGAAAAATTATGTTGTCCTTATATAACGCGAAAGGTAACAATTTTATATAATCATTGCTTGCTATAAATGAATTAGAACAAGAAACTATATCATAAACGAAGGATTTTAATAATTCAGATAAAATAGCAACATCAAATTCTGTCGATTCCATACGCATAATCTAAGTATTAACATCAGCTTGATTAAAATTTTCTCTAATTAGATATAAACTATTTTTATGGATATCGTCTAATCGGAATCTACTATATTCAAATTAATGAGTTCAAGAAAATGTTTATGGATTTTGATGAAAGTGGGATGATAATTTTCATAACGTGCTGTGCACATACAAATTAATAAATAGCATGAATCATTTTTATACCTAATTCCATTAAAAAAAACCATTGGAATGGATATATTGAAAGAACGAATTTGGAAACATTATTGGAAATTGTATTAAGATTCTGTATCCAATGATCGATTAAGTTTGCTAAAAATATGATGATATTTATATAAACAATTTGGAATATTCAGGCTCTTAATTATGTGACATATTCAGTCATAGCTATAATATTAATCGGAAAATCGCATTATGATTCGCTTTAGCGCGATGACAATTTTCATTTGGTACTGGGGCTTTCATGGTGCTGATGTTTTGCGGGGGGGTGAGCTGAAAATTAGACGCATTATGGGGATCGGTGGGGTAACGGGCTGCGAACCAACACTGTTGCTATAATTATGATGACAATGAGCGCTGGTGGGTGCCGACTCTGTTGATGACGGCGCTGTGAGGTTGTGATGCCACCTAATGGGCTGCCCTAACCCCACCCACTTAGGCTATTCCGATCTGGCCTGTAACAGGGTGGCTTTCCATCCCCGCTTCATCGATTTCATTTTGATTTTATGCAATTTTTAAAACAAACAACAACTTAGAATATCTTCAAGGATACTTGAATCATCATGTTTATGTAACTTTTTATCATTTATATTTGTAGTCCTTATCTGCATGAAATTCCTCTGACATTAAAAATAAGGATATTCGTATTATCAAAATTAAATTATTCTGCGATTAACTATCAATGTATGAATTTGTGACATTAAACACTTTAAAATATGTTTATCTATAAATATTTAAGCTTTTAAAAATGTTTACATACTGACCTCTCCCGCTTCTTCCGACGAATCGCAAATCGTTAAATTTGGCTACACCATTCTTCATGACTGTTGTGCTATTCCTCAATTCTGCACAACAGTTCTCATCATTTCCAGCTCGCACTGTTACCACAGTACCATCAGTGATTTCACCCAAAGCCACTACTTTGAAAGCCACTGGAAGAGTCTTGTTTGATCGCCAGTGGTTTGGTAGAACTGTACACAAGAAGTATGGACTTCCCGTCCTCACTGTCAAAAAATAATAATTTAAATTAGTGACATGTCGTAAAAATCAAATATCATAAAAAGGAGTCAAAACAGTATTTTTGAAAGTGGGGAAAGACCATATTTGAAATAAAAAACTCAAAGATAGACTCATCATATCAAAGATATTCATCTCAATGGAATTACCGATGAAGAATTTGTAAATTGACTAAGGACACTAAAAATAGACTTTATGAAGAATCATCAATCTTTCGAAAATATCAGTAGTTTAAATTAATAAACTTATGGTTGTAACGAGGAAAGCTAAATTATTCTGTTAAGATACATTTTCCAGCCTTAAATTTAAATTTTTATCTTGGGCTTTTTTAATTATCGGAATATAATATAATCTAAACTTATCAATAAAACCCACTTAAAATAGCCTAATTCTTATTAAACTCTACATTATCATAGGGCGATAATTAGATAACTGATACATTTGTATAGATATTGGGTTTTAATTTTTGTAACTCTAAAAATTAGGTTTTTATCATAACGTATAAATATCAACTGCTGTGATTAAATGGTCGTTGAAATCAATAAAAAATATTTTTTACTACAAAACAATAATAATCTATGATAAAACATCTTATTTGCATACGAAGGGTCTGATATTTTTGGCACCCCAATTTGAATTATACAAGAAATACAATACACTTTTAAAAAATCGGCATAAGCAGAAATTAATATGCTCTATACTAATATAAATTTGAAGAAGGGTAATATGAGATCTACAGACATTTTGGTTATATTATGTAAAATAAGTGCAAAAATCCAATTTAAAATCGGATTCCATCTTAAAATAAAAATCAATTGCCAGCATAATATATTGAAGATGCGAATTTCGCACATAAGATTTTAAAATACGATGGTATTGTAACGTGAGCGGGATTTCATCAGCTGTTGCTATAAAAACGAATAGAATCGACACAGCATCGATTCCAAAAACTCAATGAATCAACAATTTGCAAAAAATGAGCGTATTTCGAAAATCCCCCTAAAATCACTTGATTAAACAGCATTTTATAGAGAAGAAGTTCGCTCGAAAATGACGCACCGTCTAGCGATATGAAACGCAAGAAATTTGGTCCGACGTTGGATTTACCAGACGGATATAGCAATCGGCTTCAAAGAACGCAGATTTGAAGACATTCTTACAAACAAACATCGGGCGATAAGTTCCTATATTTAAATGGCAACCAGATGATGATAATTCTAAATGGGAAGCAAATAAACTGCAGCGATTTTGGAAAACCCGTATTTTTTGCGGCTTTTGCGGTCTTACAAAAATCACGCAGGCTTCGAAACGGAGCTTCCTTGGATGGATGTTTTCAAAAAGTGCTATGAACTTGCATGATCGATGCTAAATACTGACATAAAATAGGGTCGTATTCTTTGTAAGTTTATAAATGTCGTGATTATGCAGGTCCGCTGGTAATTCATTCGTATTCGGAATGTAATTTGAACACATTTCAGCGATAAAAAAGCACATTTGTTTATTGCATTTATGAAACTACTTTGTTTCGAAGACCACAAATTTCTTTGATTTTTACACAAAAGTCTAGTTAGACACCGTTATGACCAAAGTGGCGTTTGAGCTGGTTATTGTGGATTTTTTTTTATAAAATGCATTTTTTGTTGGCATAATTAATGATGCATCAAAACCACACCAAAGAGTCATCTCGGATGGACCGATTTCGTCGTACGGTCGTCGTAAATTAATTTCGAAATTTTCAACAATCTGCACAGTGTGGCCTGCCAATATAAATAATGCAATGATTGTTTTATTGCATAATAAAACGCAACAATTTGACGATCGGTTCGATAAACGGAGGCACTTGATCTTCAGAGTATTGGGGTCAGAGTCAGCTCAAATATGAATCCCGTCAGCCTCAATCAATTACAATGAAAAATATTGATGAACTTGATGAATTTTAATAGCATATTTGGAAGCTGAGATTGCATTACATTCATAGAATACAAATATTTGCAATTTTAATCAAACAATGAACATATTATTAGTTTGGACATTCGGGACAACTCCAAGACTATATTTTGGATCAGATAAATGTACAATTTGATATAAAAATAAATTAAATCTATAAATTGTATCAATATAAAAGCATTGACGGTTGTTAACTATAATTTACCATTGCCAACAGGGTTATTTTTTAGGAACAATATTTAACAATTAGTTACGTTGAATCAGATAAGTCACCAATAGTATAATTCATTTTGTAATGCATTCATTATGCGGATCTTAATTTATTAATGGAATATCCAAATGTGCAATATGACATAAAGTCAAATGCAAATTAAAATGGTGAATAGAATTGAATCACATCTAGATTCATGGAAATACCAAACAGTGATTTTTTGAAACCCCATATCAGATTAAATTGAAGATCTATTTAAATAATAATAAATAACGATGCTATCAACAATTGAAATTTTGCATAAGCCTTATTTTGATCGAAATCGCTATGAAAAATATGGAATTTCAATAAGATAGCATTATTAATTAACGATTTCCCGCATTTAGCGCTATTTCGGATGTTTATCTGTACGGAATGAATATTTACCGAGTTCGTTAGGATGCTCCTGTTGCGCCTCCAATATGAGGTTCTCTACCCACCAGAGCTCGTGGGTGGCAGGGGGTGAGCCCCCATCGGTCTCCATGCTTCGGGGGGCGGTAGTGCGGGGCGGCGGGGCATGGGTTGCGCGCCCTCCGCCTCCGCCCGGCAGGTGCATTGGGGCCGTCCACCCTCTTCTCCTCCTATTTATCTCCTCCACACACAGATTTCCTTCTTCACTCAACTTTATTTAACACTCGCTTTTATTGCAGTCAAATCCGTCAACTGAACATTTGGGAATCACTGGCTTTGCAAGACGGCGACGTTTTGACACCTGCTTTGGATTTAATTCATATTTTTATAAGCCGCATTTAAACCTATATTATCGGCATTGCATCGATTTACACCATATTCTTCGACATCGTCGAGGTATACATATTAAACCTTTTTAAACGGGTTGATGTGTTGAGGATTGAAGATATTTTACATTGTAAAATGGGTTGATCGGCCGACGGCGTCGATGTCAAATATTCTTGCTTAGTGTATATGAATATTTTACAATGATAAAATTATTTATAACGCATGCATCGGATTGTAGCCGTATAACATTTACAACACATAAAACACGGGCTGTAAAAATATTCAAGTAAAAAAATAACCGGTCATCAGCAATTACTGAAAAATTGTGCGTTTTTATGGAGGTTCTCCGGTGAGCAATTGTATCAATTATCCATCCCGAATCAATTAAATTTATTAAATCCGAGATGTCTTCAGCGATTTACGGAGGTGATCGTCAACATTTTTTAGATTGGGTAAAAATCGATTTGCGCTGCATAAATAATGCATGTGTGCAATTAGCGCCGGGCTTTATTTAACTAGTAGTTTAGCGTATTATAATAGGTTGTTATCTGATTGGATTTACAAAACAGATTATATAGTCACGTTAGGGTTGAGGTTTATCCATGTGTAATGGACTAATCAGATATCATTATGTTGAGATGGAATCAAAGCCCGTTTGACTGGATATATTTGTTATTTCATCATTGCGTTCGATTACACATTAACAGATGTGGATGTGTTTGCATGAAAGCCTATACGAACTACAGGATCGACACTGTTGCGAATTTAAAAAATTGCAAATTGAAGTAACAATCGTATGTTATCGCGGAAAAAATGAGCTATTTAATATGAAGATTAGTTCTGAATATCGCGTGGGAAAATGTGTTTATGTATACTAACTATATCACTGCATGACAATAGATTTTGCCTAATTAATTATATACACAATACATTCAACAATTCAGTCATATTTATTATTTTGATTTATTGCGAATATAGTATTATTTTCAACATTTTCAATGCGACTACTTACTTCGTTATGAAAGCACTATTTATTTTAACTGGCCGCTTTATTAGAAACTGTCACAATAAACACTGATCGATACAATCGATATTATTGTTTATAAGTCGATTTCCGGATACCGAAAAATAGCGAACTAACAATAGAAAGATCTTGGGTGAGTCAATTGAAGATTTTCCGAGAAGCACGGCGGACAAGCGAGAGGACTGTTGTAGAACCGGCTGTCAAAGTTGACGCAGAAGTGTCAACGTGACGTATGTTGGCGCGAAAGATGACGCAAGCAGTCGTCGGTTCTCGTCGACGACCGACGACCGCTCAACCAACACTGGCTGCTGTTCCTGCTCGCTTCGACTATACTCTGCAAAATGCTGTCAGGTGCTCACAATGGGGGCCCGCATTCCTCAGCACAATCCACTATTAAATAGCATAGAAATTTTAATTTGCGCCAATAACATATATATTTAGCATAGTCCAAAACAAACATATCAAAATCAAACTCATTTTAAACAACAGCATGCTCAATGAATAAATACATTTTGCAGTCCCATCTATGTTACTATAACCGATCACTTCGACATGGTGTTTATATATACATATTTTTATAAAAATGGATTTAAATCCAATATGTAAATAAGTATTAATTTTCAGACTTTTATTGAATCGATTTGAGTTCAAATTAAAACTGTGAAAAATAAGTCGCGGAATCAATCGATTTAAAAGATTGAAATCCAATCAATTGTCCTGAAATAATCTATGAAATTAAGTACCATGATGATTATCAATGTCAATACGCGATCGCGAGAATCATTTGGTTCTGCTTCGCAAAAATTAATCTAGTGTTCCTTGCTTATCCTGTCTATATTTATTGCGTAAACTTTGTCGATAACTGTGAAATAATCCATTAAAACCACACTTTATTGTTTTTATTCACATTCATGCAATGATTGTGAACAGAAAGGTTCTTTTGAACAATTTTGACAGTTAACTGGAAATGGCTAAAAAATAATATCTTCATTTTCAATATCATTTTCATAATCGTCGTTAACGTTAAAAAAAAAATCGGAAGAATCCATTCTAAAGAATCTTCATAAACGGCTGGGTAATATCACTCTATGTTTCGTCAATGTTTCAGATTGCTTTCAAAATATTGAATTTTATGTTTAATCCCTTAAAGAGGCAAGCCACAATGTTGTGTCCAAATTCCAGTGATTCAGAAAGAGCATTCGTACACATTGAGTTCGAAGATAGACAAATACAGTACGAGTATCATGCACGTGATTGATATAATGAATCGATTTTAAGTGTATTATTTACATTTACTTGAAGAGATTACCGAATATTGTATGCTATCGATAGTGTTTATTTATGTATGTACAAGTTTTATCCATGCTGCGACCATCATGACAGATAAGTGGATTTGTATGGATGATAAATGGCGGACATACAAATATAGCATCTAAGTTTGTGATGATTTTAAATTAGTTCACTACTCAAAGGGCTATTTTCTGCTGTACATGAACGCAACAAATATGCCGAAAAAATTCGCTAAAATTTTATTATCATAAAAATAATAAGCTGGCCCGTGAAGAAGTCTATCGTTTATTTTTATCACTCATGGATTCTATCTACAAACTCTTATTTAAATAATCTTATCTCAACTTAGCCACATGTGGAAGACAATGGGATATCACCAATGAAAATATTTTTTCCCTAGAAATATCTACAATGGAAATAGCCAAAATGTGATAACCGATATGGCACATAAAAATGAAATAATGGTTTATACAATTGCCAAATCCTTTTTTTTTTAATATTGTATCTACTATTGAAAGAAATCACATTTTAACAGCATCTGACGATGCTGCGTTCAAGCTTACTCACACAATTATCATTTTTATTATGACAAAAACCAATTTGCATACTAGTTATTTCCGAACAGGCTCTTTTTATGTATAAATTGAATTTTGTCGGCTATTTTAAACAGAATTATTCATCATCGTTCATCGACATTCAATTGGATATTCTGACGCCTTGGCAGTGGTCAATTGCTTCTCAAGTGCATAATATGCGATACATATCTATTAATCGTCGTGGATTTATGAAAATATTAATTATGTGTTTGAATGCGTGAAAGTGTTGCGACTCCGGTTTAGAGTTCCTGTTTATAGACTGAGCAAAGTAAGTCCCTCTGCTTCCATATTCTCTGCGGTCAATCTGTGGTCAGGGCTTTTCTCGTACAATAATTCCTAAGTGTTTGCATCTCTTTTTTTCGTTTGCGTTTGTTCGCCCGCGAGAAAGAAACGCAACCAGCACTCGAGATGATACTTTAATCGGTATAAATAATGCTGTTTTGATTTAATACATTTAAACTTATAAAAACAAGCGAAAATGATTTTATCTCACTTTTTGACGCCAGTATTTGCGCGCTTGTGAAAGGGACGGAAAATTGGATCGCTTACATTTTTGAACAGCTTAATTAGTACGAGTGATTTATATATTTTTAGTGTTTGGTATTCTTGAGCAAGTGTATTTGCATTTCATAGGGGTTTTTAAATGTATCAAAAAGGGGATTTACTGGTATTATTGCTGTGGAATTTCCTTGCATAATTTTGTCAGATGTAATGTTGCTTTTATGCAAAATTCGGTATTAATGATGAATCCCAAGTTAAAATTAAATTCAGCCATACATCTGAATTTAAATTGATTTCGGGTACGATTCGAAGAACTAAATAATTAGTTATCTCGGAGGGATCGCTCGGTCGCTATTACAGATAGATTTCTAACATTTCAATTGCCCCATCATTATATAGATGGATATTGTACATGGAATATGGTCCAAAAAAGTGTTTGTCCAATTATTGTTGTAAAACTGGATAGACGGCTCCCGGCCGAGCTGCTATTTGGGTAGAGGCCATAAACACATTATCCATCATTATCGAAAGAGTTTCGGGTTGGATCCGAGGCACCGGGTAATAAAAACTCATCTATTCGATATTAGATGAGCGTATTGTTCTTATTGCTGCGCATCGAATTGATGATCGAGTTTCGACCGGGTCAAACCGTCCACGGGGGAACGCACTCTGGTGCATTGTGTGCGGTTTTGGCGATTGCGATTATTTTACTATTTAGATCAGGATAATTGACCATTAAATACATTGAGGTTGTACTTTAAATTATTCATAATGGAAACTGGAATATTTTCATTCAAACATCATCAAATTCAAGACGAATTCGGCATTAAATTTTAGCTGTTTATACACATTCTAAAATTATTATTGACGTTTGTCGATTATTTCAAAGATTTTGAGTCACTGTATACATTCGACAGTAATAATATTATCCGATTGATATTTCATAAGCGATTGATTTCCCGGTGCGCGGCCGCCTTATAGATTTAACTACAAGAATATTTTTTATCGGGTGAGTGGGGGCGTGGTGAAAAGGTGGAGCGCCGTTGCGACACGCCCATATACTCCGAGACGAGGGGGGGAAATGGGAGATAAGAACCACCAGAATGAGAGCTCTTTCCTTACTTACGACACTGCTTATTGGACTGGCATTTTCTTATTGGAAAACTTACGCAAATTCAATTCTATTATTTAGCGCAAATTTATACAATTTCATGAGATTTTCGCATTAATTGTCTTAAGGAAAAATGTCACATTTATTATATTTTTATGCATAGAATAATTGTTTTTTAAGAATTTTAGATTGAAAGAGGTTAGATAATGATTGCACTAGCTGAATCGCAAAATATAGCCACTATATTATCATCATTTTATAAGAGATACTTGTAATATTCAATTAAATATGGTGCATTTACTTCGCAAAAATAAATTGAGACCTATTTCTCTTTATTCACTCTTACTGAATTTATCGGGTATTTTCGATAAAGCAATATATAAATGCGATAATTATGCATTTTGCGTAATATCCGATTTATGAATTACCTCAGTATTTACTCTTTCAGATCCAGAAAATCAGGGAAGCATCGCAGGGGCACGCCTAAGGGTTTGGCAACCCATGTGCAAATAACGACATTTTAATTCGGACTATCTAATATGAAAATTCTGTTAAATTTTAAGAAAAACTAAAAACATTTTAGGTAACAAAACATAAATGATTTATTCGATTTTCAAAAATCCAAGCAATCAATTTTCAGTTTTATACAGGTAATTTCATTAAAATTTTTGAACCTGAAACAATTTGGATATTTATATAGAATGAATATCTATATAAACTCAAACCTCTTTTTGTGCGATTTTTTTTGTGGGATTTCGAAGTTATGCGGTTTTTATGAAGTGTTTTTTTTTATTTCATAAAATACATATCGAGATATTTTGGATAAAATACGAAATAAATCATCAAAACTTACCGCAATTTGGAAAAAAAAACTATAAATTGGGATTGTGTAAATGCTCTTTATTCTAGCTTAGAATTATGAAAAAAATGATATCGTTTTTTTTGCATTTTTCCAATGTTTTGACTCATAAAAATACATTCTCCAAAGGAATTTCCAAAATTCCAACTACTTATGGAGTTATAGCTATTTTAGAGACGCGGCAACTTGACCGGTTCTACCATAATGAAATCTTTTAACGCGTTTTTCTCGAAACTATTTTTTTCAACACTGACATCATGTCTCAAGTTTTAAATAATTAATTTACTTCAAACTGGGTACGAATCTTTTCTATATAACCCTCCATTATTCCTACCAGATTTATGACAAAATTTATTTTTTAACTATTTAAAAAAATTAAAACTGTGACAAAATAAGGCCAAAAAATGAATTGACTGAATATTTTTTTAAGCAGTCGCCATTTTTTGATTTTTTTGAGTTAGGGACTATAGTGACATCTTTACTAATTATGAATTATATTGTTGGAAAGAGAAAATATACACAGAATAATGATGACATAGATATTGGGTATACTATTTCTTCTGAAGAAGAGAGATTTTGTATTGTTTGAATAGTTTGTAATTAAAATAATTAGTATTTCTCTAATGGATATCTGGCATTTGAGATGCCAGATGTAAGACATCCTAAAAATTTTACCAATGATGCAAGAAGTCCTTTAAATGTTACCAAAAATGTTATTATTAATTGCCTTATTAGTTTCCTGTATTTTATTAACTTTTTTATGCGATTTTGGATATATTTTGTATAGCTGTTTCAAAGTTATGCAGTTTTTAGAATCCATGGAATCTTCACTTTTTCTATGTAAGTCATAGCTTTTTTTGTGCGATTTTCCGCGGAACGCATCTACCGCACAAAAAAAGGTATATAAATGTATATAAATGAATGTCTGTTTGTGGTCCGAGATTTATAAGTTTGCTTACATTCCTATACTATTCATCCGTTTACAATGAAACTTTGGTGAGTTATTGGGGGTGTAACCAAAAAGGTTTTTAATTTAGCACAATCATTGTTTGTGTGCTGAATTTGTTTTGCGACACATTTAACGGATCCACCATATTGGCGAGTATTCGTTTTAAATATATCTGATTCAAATGTGCAAAAGCAACGTAAATATGGCCTTGAAACTATGATGTTTTATTTCGTTTTTTTGCGTAGTATAATATTTTTAAGAGGCGGCCAAATAGCCGCCCTCCATAATCAGCCGCCCTATAAGATTTTTTTCATTTTTGCGCGCTTCGGGCAAAATAAAAATATTTTGTAATTCTTTAGAAATATTTTAAATTATGTTATCAGAGGCTATCATATTTTAAAAGGATAAATATATTTATGTTGAAAAATCAATCAATATTAGTTAGTCATAGCTTTATTTTGCATTTCTTATTAGCACATTGAAAAAATCGGTATTAGACGATGAGTATGATTTCCGAAAGAATTTACTAATTTTATTCTTCTGTAGTAATTTACGTCTTTATTTATACAATAGGTATATTTTAACCACAAAGCGAGTAAGTGATAATGGACAATATTCCTGTTATATTTTTTGTTCAAATAATCGATATATATGAATTGAAACACTAATAGTGTTCTTATGAATCCAAACATTCACATTTAAAAAAAAGCTTTTTGGTCTCTTGTATAGGATAATTGCTGACCACTTTGTCATGCGTTTCTTAGCGCACATGTGTTTTTTAAAAGATGATCTCTAATCATACCTTTTGTAAAAGTCTTTTTTTATTATTTATCAATGATTTTTCTGATCATCTCAATAAAATTTGCTATATGATCAAATGAATAAACTAAGTGTATTCTACAAATATCAACAAATAGTTAATGTCATTCATATAGATATTCAATCGACACTGTACATTAGCTAAATATGGTTCCAAAGTAAAACTTAAAATATTGACGCCGAAATAGGCTTTGCTAGCAGCTTATCGATTAACAGCCTATTGGAGTTGAGCAGAGTCGCGGTGGTGGTTTGCGGGAGATTTTTTGTTCATTCACAGCATGCTAATTAAATACCGCAAAAATTTATGAATGAAATGTCGACGGCGAGAAGAATACAACTTCATCATCACCTCCTGTAGTCGTTTCCGCAAGGTGCGGTCACACGGCAAGACCACGACCTGGCGCACCACAATTCCACGGGTCATGTGGAAGACCAGGGTGTGGAGCCAAGAGATGACAGACCACAACCACGCTTACTTTGTTCCCTCGTTAATTAAGTCGGTGGCTAGGCTCTTTAAAAAACTGCGGTCGATCGCTGTTCGATTGATAGGAAAACGGAACGATATCATTACGACGGGCAAGTAGGCTCGATGCGTTATTTACACTTGGCGAGATGAATCACAACTGTTTGGCTGTGAGTCAATCGTTAGCTGCCTCACCTGCTGATGACCACAAATTGGACCACCACTCTGAATTAACGTGAGATTTCATCTGTTTAGCAATAGTCTATTTGATCTTCTCTGTGAGTCATTCAATGTTATTACATATGCTTACTGCCTAAGCAAACAATCAGCTCATTCCGACTGGCAATATTGACTGGTCAAAAATATAACCTGTAATATCGATTTAATCTTTTGATTATCAATTATCACCATTTCAAGCTAATTACACACAATTTGTTATATAGAAAGAAGCGGTTTTGTGATAACATTGCGAGAACACTTTACCAAATGTGCCAAAATTTCAACGAATCATTAGCAATTAGATAATTAATATTAACAGTTTATTTCCTGAAAGTATATTTTAACGGAAGTAATTCGTTTCTGAAACGTTATCTGTATATCGAATTATTTTTTTTCTATTTTGCTTCTACTTGGATTTTTGAATACGAATGGAATTTTTTCGGCAACTATTTATGAATGACATTTTAATTATTGTTGCAAATCAATCATTCATAATCGGTCCTTTCCAACTTTATTAATAATCTCAGTATGCCTCGTTTGATCTAGAAAATCCGACTGAATCTCGATCGAGACGATCCGATCTTTCAAATTTCCACAATCTGGATTTGAACACAAACCTTCTATATTAACACATCTCCATCGGGAAGAGTATTTTTACCGTTTACGCAGACTGGTCGTTATTGGCGTGAGAGGTATTTTTACCTTTTGCGTTGACTCCATTTCGACCACTTCGTATACATTTATGTTTCCAAAAGACTTAGACTCAAAAAATGCAAATAGATAGTAGGACGCCCTTCAGTTTGTCTACCCTTTTCTTCAATCTGGGTTTAAAAAAACAAGATATTCCATCAAAGGTTATCAGAAGATTTGCATACGTGAAATCTGTTGATTTAAATTCGAAAATTATACCGCAACTTATGAGCCTTTTTGTATAATTTAAATAAAATTTAACATTTTCTAAATATGTAGACATAGCCACAAGTGAACATCCATGTAAAGTATATTTGCATGATGATTATCATGTATTAAATAATATATCATCGTCTATCTGAATGGTCATCGATTATGACTATTGTCACTAGAAGCCCACAAAAAATGGATTTAATTGTGAAACATGATTAATCAATAAATTAGATGACATTCAATTAGCCTTTTAACTATTTTAAAGATATTCGAAATTGCGTAAAGAGTTGTTTGACTTACATATTTTATTGTCTAAAGGTGAATTATGTGTCTTAGCATACGGATGTATAGTAAATTTTGTTCTGCAAGAACATTTATGGGTTTTGAACATTTCGTGTTCAGGATTGTCACAACGCATAATTAATATTTTATTTTTTAAAAATATTATATACTCTCCATTAAAGTTGATTGTTCATTTAGAGTTGTCTCAATTTACTAAAAATAACAGTTTTTTTTACAAAGAATTCTGACCAATATATCCCAAAATACCAATATCCAATAAAATGTAAAGACATTTATGGATTCACAAATATGTATCACTAGCATAATCATTTTTAGGTATTAAATTTTTTTCTACAAAAAGACATAACGACCTTAAGTCGCTGAGGCTTAAGTGGTTAAGTAGTTTGATCTGAACGGTTTTAATATTTGGTACAATTGATCTTAATAATATTTATTAGCCGGAAATTGAGCTTTATTAAAATAATCATTCAAGTAACAATTTTCAATGATGATGTCAATTTAAAACTCAATGTTCCAGACCACATTTTTAATGGCAAATTATATTTATTGACACCTCATAACGAGCAAATCTGGAGGAATTAACGCCCTTGAAATTATTGAAAAATATAAATTAATTGATTATTTTTTAAGCGCCACGATTACTTACCCCGGTTAATAGTAATTAACAAAACCGAAGTGGTGGTCTGGTTAGCCGCAAACCGACGTACTCTTGTTGGGCCACGAGCTTGGGGTTAGTGATCCTTTTATTTCTTGGTTTCAACAATGATAATCGTCTCGATCCGGATTCCTTTTCTTCGGCACAATCTCTGGACAATTAAAGCGGGGCGCGGTCGTTAAAGGCAATTGCATCATCGATCGGCAATGTCCGCACCGATACAGGAAAAATCCGGGGAAAATCGTCATATCCATTTGCATAGCGACAGGACACAAAACATAAATAGCGTATCGTACGAGATATTCAGTGTTGCAATATAATATTTAACACTTAACATACCGAGACTTCAGAAAAGTCACGCAACGTTGATATGTATCGCTCAGCATTCACAGTTATAGCATTTTCGGTATCATCTTCGAATGAAATGTGGCCAAATGATTCTATTTGCCCAAAATGCACACCGAACAGAATCATTTTTTTCTCTGAAACAAAATGGTTTATGTTATTTGAAAAGACGTCACGTGTAAACATTTTACAGTGCTGATATTTAGATGTCCCATTTGGATGACTCTTTAAATTGGAAAAGAGGATTTATAAGGAAGAATTTATTAAAGGTTTTTCATAAATTAATTAATTAATTTTCTTACGATTTTCTCTCTTGTTTCTGAATACAGAACCAGACATTTATTTCCCCTATGTTCAGAGTATTGAAAAAAACCTGATTTGAATTGAGTTTGTATTAATTCTCACTTATTTCCATGGATGATTCCAGCAATATTAGTCTTTCTTGCTAATGTTTTTGGGTAGAAAATCATTTTCTACATTCTGTTGACGTTAGATGCAAACCAGAATATTATTTCAAGCATATTTGATTTCTTTGGCATGTACTATTTAAATCTACACATAGTTTTAGATGGAAACAGCAGCTCATCAACAATAATTTATGCACCGGGTTTTTAACAATTTTGCTTTTTCTCAATAATTTGGTCCCTCAGATATTATAGCAAATGTAATGCTTTGTAAACGCTGGCTTCTTTTGCTTTTCTTATCTAAGAAAATGAACATATACTAGAGCAATAAATTGATGTAGTTTTGTTACACTTAGTTCCCATAACTTTAAATGTTTCTGCTTCTGTGCATGATCTTGTGTGTTTCATTATATTGTTATAACGTTTCTTTTTATATGTTTTTAGTATATTCTTTCGGTCCGGATACATCCCATAGATATTATGAATTGGTGTCCTTCCAAGCTTAGAATCTATGTCTATTTCTTTTCAAATTGTTCCATCAGAATCATTTTCGACAAGTACATTATTCTCACTTTCAGAATTCAATAATAATATTTTTATTTTTAACCATTGAAACTTAACTATAATAGTCTTGGTTATCATCTATCTAAGGACTCTAATTAATGTGTTGTGTTACAAGCTGTCTTGAGTTTTGGAAAGTTCATTTTCATCTCTTTTCATTTATATTTTCTCTATTTTTTTAATTTTTGGATTATTTTGATATCGCTTTATTTCTATAGATTACATAGATTTAGAAGAGAATATACCATATTATCTATATAGATTGAAAAAAATAAATGGGAAGTAAATAATAAAAAATACATTGCATATTTTAAGACAAACTGTAAAATTTGATAGCGCTGTAAAACAATTTTAATATGTGAGAGTTATACAAAAGTTTGAAAATGGTCAAATAGACCGGTACTGGTGAGTTAAGTGTTAATTAAAAAGCATACAATGTGTAATCATACTATAATTAGATGTGACAATAACTGTCTTTTCACTGTAACTGATAACATTAATATGCATCTTTATTTTTTTAATTATTCATGTATGAAACGAATGTAGTGATGTCCTTTTATCGAACGATGATGTCAAAGACCTGTGTGACTTTATTGCTTTTCAGTGAAATCTTCAGTTATTGTGAGAATCTTCCTCGTTACAAGACTGGTGAAAATGACTCATATTTATTGAGATTCAAATGGTGTAAATCATCGTGATGATGAGCGTTTTTGTCGTTCGAAAATGCATACATACGACGAGTGGCGTATAATCATCTAGAATACTGGAGATGAAGATACATGGGATTTAGATTTGGTGACCCTCTTCAAGCAACAACAGATACAGTTGCCTGATTTTTTCAGAAAAATATATGATTTTAATTGATTTAAATTACCCCCTTTCAATTTCGGAGTTATCCTTGAGGGAGCTTTGGACTACCATTATAGATATATTTGAAATGTTCAATGATATGATATCCAATTTTTTTTCAATTTTAAGCGTTAATATCACCAATAATAGTTACTTAGTATTCATATTTTAACGATAGAATTCCATTGCAAATATTTGTTTAATTTTAACGCTGAGATTGATTTCTTCTTCGGTGGTTTGACAGTTGTAATATAGTGAATTTGGTAACAATTTTTCTGGCAGATTCTTGGTGTATTATTTAAATGTGATATGAATATCATCGATGAAATTCAACTGGCTTGGCTATGCTAGCATGTTTAAAAATAGGGGTTGCAGATGTCCTTTGGAATTTCATTGAATTTTCTTTACGCTTAAAATCAATTTATCGAGAAAATTGTAATATCTGTCTAACGAACGAAAACTATTACATAATTGTATTTTTCTGTAAATAAATTGCAAATTATCTCATCAATAAAATGCTTTATAGATGTGGACGTAACAATATTGACATATATATTTTTGCAATTCTGGCAGGAAATATTAAGAAATTTGTTATGGTATATTCTGAGCTTTATTTAGCATTAATAAATTAGCATTAATTTTAAGTGCAGAATTCCAAAAATTTCAATTCATTGCGTTTAGCCGGAAATTCTTCATTTCACAAACTTTTCCTACAGCTGTTTTTGACCTTCATTCGAATACAATGGTTTTTTCGGCAGTCTAGAATCTAAAGCTCCATTTAACTCATCAAGCAATCTTAAGAAAGCCAAATACATGGTCCATTGTGATAACTGGTGCAGCGACGAAGTGCTTCGACATAAATCGTCACAATTATGTGGTCGAGGATTGTGCACGCGATGCAACGTCCTATGTCTGAGACACCATGTGGTTTTTGGATGTCAATACGAACAACATATGGTCACAACAATCGGCACGGGTCAACGTCAATTAGCCACACGCACACACGTGAATCCACACGTGTCTGCCCCCCTTTGAACCATATAAAATATTATGGAAAATCTGGATTGTTAAATTAAATACATTTGTATACTGTTCGAGAAATTTTGAGTCCTTTCCGGTATTCATACTTTACAAAGCTGCGGAATTCAATTGAACAAATTCCGTGAGTTAATTTATCCTGCAGAGTCGCTATATTAAAAGTTGTCCTATTTTAATCAGAATTTCGGCGTAATCAGACATCTGTACAAGTTACTGCGTTATCGATAAACCAATATTGCGGATAAAACCGCAAATAGTAGATCTTTCGTCAAAAATGTAAACCAAAATGTTGATTCACATTACAATTTGAAAATACGTGTGGTATAGCTTAATTGGGCACTAGTTTAATCAGGTCTATGCTTATTTGGGAAAGTGGTATAAAACCACCGTTAAGCAACGAATGAAAACTGGGATGGGAGAAACGATGTTTTGATTTAATATAATTTTATCTCTAATCATGCTTGATTTTAAATTAATTGGTGTGCTTAAAAACGTGTAACTAAAGAAATTGATTATTGAATTCAAATTTGAGTTACATACATCTTGAACCAGCTTTCTCATGTTGCCCAAAAATAAACGTTCTTTGGCAATATCATAAGCATGATCGACCGTCTTCTGAAGGATCTTTTACTATTTGGATATGATTCTAAAACGGCTCAAGTAATTTTATTCTATGGCATCCATATTACATGATCTCCATGACCTCCCAGTTTGATTTTATCAAGAGGATTGAGAATTTTCCTCAAACTTTTTTCCAAATATCCAAATATTTTCCTTGTTGTCATATATTTATTAATCTTTATACGGATAGAAATATTAGACCCTCCTTAAAGAAATATATTATTTTTGCATGCTCTGAAATATCCTTGCATGTATCTTGTTGTTGTATGAATCGTCAGATTCTAATACATCCGAAATTTATTCCAATTTGTAATATATTAATTAGAGTTTTATGAGAATGAGTTATAATTTTTTTAATTTAATTCTTATATCAATCGCAGAAAATGTTCTTGGAAAATATTCAAATTTAAATATTAGATAAGCTCACAAAAAGGCTTTAAAAGATTTCCCATCCTAATTTTAGATGGCCGCTTTGGATCAAATTGGAGCGATAAATTTGTAAAAGAAAAATTTAATTCCAGAAATACATCGTGTTCTATATTAAAGGGTTGTAATCAAATTATCGAATATGCCAAAATTCATTATAGTTGATTCAACGATCCAATATTTATGATTGCAGCTATAAAAGTAATACAACGAGCTTGTATGAAAATTATATTAACGCTGAAATTATATTTAACATGACAAGTTGGTATTTTATTCATGATTAATAACTATGAAATTATACATTCGTGTAAATTGTCATAACAAGCATATTGTATGAAGTCAAACCTCCAGTGTCCGTTTGTTTCTGTTTAATTTGACGTAATCCGATTTTCGGCCGTCGGCGATTTTAACTAATGCCATCTAGAGATTTACTGTGAATTATGAATGGTTTGAAGCTTTGCTTATTAATATACAGCGTGCTCAACATTTTACATTTATAGGATTTGTGATTTATAGAATTCCAATGAAATCTAACATCATAAATCTGTTAAAATGATAAACTTATTAAGCAAAACTGTTATGTAAATTTTGGATAGATTGCATTTTATTATTTATTAATTTGAATCAAATCTTTTGATTGTGAACTATAAGAGTAAAGAATTTTTAGTGCACAATAATAATAATTTCTAAAAAATCGCTATAATCTGTTATTAGAGCTCCATTCTAATTTGAAAAGCGAAATTACAAATTTGCAAAATAATTGATTTTTATGGATTTAGAAAAAATATTAAATAAAAGATGGCGCTAGTTGTATTCATTTAATTATTTTTTCAATACAAATGATAAATAAAACTTATGTGCATTTTTATTACAGATTTGATTGTTCAGAAATGGATCATCCTGTATCTTACATAGGCGGAAGGGTGAAAAAGTCTCTAGAACCATAAGGGTAAATGCTTTGAAAATATTTCGTCTAAAACAAGGCTCAGTTCATTGTGGGTCATAAAAGCAGGGAAGATACACCCATCCTAAATAGAAAGCTCATTTTATTATATTTTATTTAATTATTTAGTTTTATTTTAAATATTCTTACTCATTTCATCCGAATTTAGACTCAACCATATTATGTATCAATATATTAAGACAGCTGTTTATAACCTAGGGAGTAATTACCTCTGTAGGGATAAAACAGCAATTTTGCTAAGGTAATAATGCTGATAATTTTTGGTATGTAGATAATAGAATGATAGATCAGCGCCAAGTAGCTGGGAACAAATTTTAAAATGGGATAAAATCAGTTTCCCTGATAGGTTATAGGGCTAAAAATACTGAAAAGCTTAGGAACTGCCTTTTCCAAAGAAGAACCATATTTCGATCCAATTATTAATTAATTATTTTGCTTTCAGTTGTAAGGGTTGTACTATTAAGCTTGCAGGAACGTTTGCTTTGAGGGTATTAGAGCGATTTGTTATGAGAAGAGAGAAATGATTTTAATAAACCCTGAAATGGGGGTGTGCGCACCGGGGGGAGTATATTCATATTTGAAAAGTACTTGTTCACAGTCTACTTAGTAATGAATACTTTTATTGTGTACTTACAAAACAAAACGGTCAGACCGATTGTATGTATTTGTATTATGTATTTGTTTAAATATATATATTTTTTAATATAAATTCTATCATAAATCTAAATATGACTATCTTATATATCTATCTGACTCATGCATCATTAGTATTTATTTATTAGTTCAAATTTCAGCAACAAAATTTATTAAGATGTTGATGTAAAATTTACAATTTCAAAAATTTTACAAAATAATATTTCAGCATTTAAAAGTGTTATATATTTTGATTTTAGAAATTAATTTATTAAAATAATTAACGACATTATTAGGAAATTAATAAAATTATTATGTGGAATTGGTTAAAAAATATTAAATAAGTTTTGCTATTCGCCAATAGATGTCATATAAATTCAATGCTGTAAAACAGATTTCTGCTGTGAATATAATACTTTATTATTTCGGCTTGTGTTTCTTTTCATTCACAGATGGCATTATAATATTGTGGAATTATTTAAAATTATCCTTGTTTACAAATATAGACATGTGTTCATTTACGTATAAAGATATCAATTTCAACCCCATTTTTTATGTATCAGTTTACGAAGATTATTGCACAAGAAGGGTTTGCTATATTTTAAAGCTATTTTCTATGCATATAATTAATAAAATGTTAATATTGTTATTCACATGGACAGACGATCGGATTAAGTCCTGCATCAAAAAAGCTCGAAGTTTATGGGTGAACAAAATCAGAAAAATGTAACATTTCAATTGCATTCATAAGTTGCAGTTCAAACGTCAGTCTTCCTCGCCATAGGGGTTTCCCCTTGCGGCCACATAAATGCTACATTGAAGAAATGCCAAAAGAAATTATTTATTCATCTTTGAATGGAATGGGGCGTGACGGACCAAAGCCGAAACTGGTTAATTCAATGCTTTTCTTTCGTATCAACACTAAGCCGTTGTTAAAAAAAATGATTGTAAGGACCCTGACATCGCCTCGCGGGGTACGCGACATTGTCCTTGATGAGGGAATAAATGCGCCATAGAAAAATTAAGACGCCGTTTGTTGAACGGGATCATGTTTTGATTGTTCGCGTTTTTGAGGGCTGCTGTTCGTTTTTTAGCCATTGTCTGTGATAAAACGGGGATCGGAAGGATTATGGAGTATATTTCGTAACAATTTCAATGGTGTCATATCGTTGACGTATATAATCTTTTCATTACGATGAATGGAAGGTTATCCAATTGACTGGTTTGTGAGCGTCCTTCCGTATTGGTATGGATATGTTGCACTTTTTAAATTGATTCATTTTTACTTTGTGGATTATGGATACAAATCTATCGGCCAATTTAAGAATAGACAAACAAAAAAAAAAATTTTTCAAGTATTAATTAAACTGGAGTAAAAATAAGAAATTATGCGCTGGCAAATTTGCAAGCGTTAGCCAATCGCAATAATGATATATTCTTCTAGTAATTCTAGTAATTTGGATAAGATGGTCACGAAAGTGACTTATCGTACGCGAATATGTAAAAAACTATCAATATCGATCATAAATGAAAATTGATGAGACTATTCCTAATTTGTGGTTGCTATAAAACAATGCCAAAGAAGCGTTCGTTAGCCCTTTGAAGAGTAATTTAAGTATCGGTGACTGGTCTTATAATTAATAGCATTTTAAAGCTAAGCTAACTAACGAATCATTAATAATATATATCAATCAACGCATAAGTATTTGACGATATTTGATTAAGGAGCACGAATTGTATTGACCAGGATGACATTCTTCGCTGAACGTAAATGGTACACTGTAGATCAGCGGTTCTTAAACTTATGTAGTTCGCAGACCCCTTCTTGAGCAAATTTTTTTTATGCGAATCCCATCTCAATCCTGAGTAGGGAATCCAATCCCGAGCCAAAATTTCAATCCCGGGATTTCGGGATTTCATTAGACAATCCCGGGACCAGTCCCGGGATCCCGGGATTGGGATTTTCAATATTTTAAGAAATTACCTTGATGAATTTGATCAAAAATTACTAATAAGTCCATTTGTTCAATATAAAAAATCACTTGAAGGCCAAAGAATTTTATTTATTAAATAAAAGATAAAAATACAATTCAAAAATAGATAAATAAAATACTAAAAAATTCAAATATTACTTTGAAAATATGCCCGAAGTAACATTAACATTAATATTAAACATTAGTGTTTCGTCATTTAGTTTAGATCTGATTTTGGAAGTCAGACAACTTGCTGCTGAAAGGACACGCTCAGCTTCCACACTCGTTGGAGGTATCGTCATCAGATATTTAAATGCTAGTTCGAGTTGATGACCGCGTGAGCCTTCATTTTCGTATAACACCATTAATGTGACTGATAAAATTCTTTTCTGCTGAGATACGGACTAAAACTCGCAAAATTCCCGATTTCCCGACAAATTATTTATTTCCGTCGCTGCAGATGAATACTTATCTACTATAATACTTTGATGTGATTTGTAATTCTATTACGGAGGAATACAAAAATTTTGAAGCCCGTATCTATTATATTTCATATCGATATTCCCATTATTCGTCGAGGTGTAGTAAATACATCACCGGTAGGGAAAGGTCACTATAACAATTTGAAAAACATACATGTACGCTATATATGTATACATAGATTAGACAGTCACTGCTCCTATGCGTCGCCTAAGTTCGCCAATTAGTAATTACGCCACTGTTTCCTAGCGTCCAGATTTCGTCGGGAATGTCTCGATTTAGTAGCCTTCATCGTGTTGGTGAGGTGTACGATTTCTGTTAGATAAAAATTTTAATCCCGGGATTTTCGGGATTATGTTTTCTAATCCCGGGATTCTTAATTACCTAAAACTGTCCGGGATCCCGGGATTGGATTCCCTAATCCTGAGCATTTTACATCTTTAAATTCTGACCTTCGGCCCTCGATATGTGCGGTGTTCTAATACGAGTTCCGTTCCACAATTACATGAAATGTAGGCAGAGAATGTCCAAGTTTTTCAATTGAATGTTGGTATTTTAACCAAGATTTTTTAAGTTTATAGGAACTTTGTTGAACGAATGATAATGATGATATTTTCAGTGTTTTATGTCCAAATTAAATCGTTAAACATTGGCAATTTTTTAACAATAGTAATAATATCACATAGTATTTTGATATGTGCAAAGTTCTTAAGTATTAGAATGTTATAGGTGCTGAATAGTATATATGTATACATGAGGTATTGTCGAAGATACGGATAACAGTATTGAATAAAAACCTATTATATTAATTCTGAACAAGTATACCCTTACTAGGACTTGTCGATTTTCAAAAATCGATTTTGAAAATCCGGCTTTTAGGCAAAAATTTTGACCTTCGAAAACCGGTTTTTTATCCTGGAAATCCGGGTTTGAACATAAAAATTAAATTTTCATTATCAATGTCACTCACTATTAGCATGTTATGTATTTAAATTCTAAATCACCATATCAAAGACATTGATCCATTTGACATTGAAATGTACATCATTAAGATCATAGGTTTCCTCTTTTAAATGTATTTTTTATGTGAAATTTCATCTGGACAGTGTTTCTTTTCAATTCATTCATATTGTTTGAATCGATGACATTGATCATCATTGAAAATGATATCTGCATACTATCATTTTTGCTTAGCCTTGTGTCGTTTATGTCTTCTAGACAGTATTCCGATAATCTCTCCGATTCCCTTCCTATACATTCCTTGCAAAAAAATCCTACAGATATATTCCAGATTTCACTTCAGTCACATGTCAATACATTACATTTCTTAAATTAAGAGAATCCGATTATTTCTGATCAATACAAGTTATCAGGTTCAAGTTTTTTTTTATATATTGATTTGGTTTTAATGATTTTTTTAACGAGGGCTATACCAGGGGACATATATATATAATTAAAATATAGGAATTAGTTGGATGGTGTTAATAAATAGGTGTGTGGTGCATCGGCGCCGACGGGGCTAATCCGCGGGTTGCGCGCCCAGCATTCCCGTTCGGTGCAGTTATGATAATATTATTTAAAAGCGGACGTAAGCCTTCCATTAATCACTATTATCTATGAAATGGAGCGTAAAAACACACATCATTTGTCAGTCGTCGGCATTAATATTTGGCGCAGGTGAGTTGCACGCGTCACGTTAATATTTCGCATTTTATCGGATGCATTACGCGCATTACGGGGGTGGGTCGGCCTCGTGAAATGTTTGCTAATGACGTACGCGCTACATTGTTAATGCAACTGAATAATGCACAGCTGCAGTGACCTCTTGCACAAATGCCTCCATCATGACTCTTTATTTATATCTGCGAATATTTTTATTGATGGCAATGCACCATGCGATATTCAATAAAGCCACCAGGAGGCTATTTTTTATTTTTATGCGGTGCTGATATTAACATATGAAAATGTATCCAATACAGCTATAATCAATCAAGCCTTTGAAGGGAGATAATTTTTTGCAATGAACGACGACATTTTTTCAACTGTTCATCGAAAGAGAACCGATGGGTTGACATTGGAGTTAAAATATAAAATATGTGCATTACCAAATGTATTTACTACAAAATAAATATTTGGAAGATGTTTCGAACGATATATATGTGCTACTAAATTTAAGCTTCGGGAGATATAGGTATCGATAAAGGATCTTCTCGATATGGTTCATCATCATCTTACTGTATATCCTTTCTATTGACTGTATATCTCATTTTAGGAAATCAACGAATGAAAAGAAAATGGTGTTTCTATCATGGCTTTAGTTGACCAGTAGTTGGCAATTCTATATTATCTACATCACCACTAACTACTGCAGTATTAATTTTTAAATTGTTGGACTCTTATTTCAAAGAAAAGACTTTGTCTAGAAATCAATGTAACAACATGTTTGTGCTGATGGTGTGCCATCAATGATTGGAGCTCGTCAATGTTTCTGTACAAGAGTAAAGGAAGTCAATCTATAGATAAAACTGTTTTATTGCTTTCTTCATGTGGAAAATCTTGCTTCCAAGAGGTCGTAAATTATATGAACTTAAAATGATGTGCTTAAAAATGGGATCTGATTACACAGATTTACTCTATCATTCACTGGTCATATATTTATTTTATTTTCATATAACTTATTTGTATTGATAAATTTAAACTTGCTTTAGAGCGTTGGATTATTATTGTTGACATTAAAACATATTTAAATTTTGGATTTCTTATGCTTCGTATCGATACATTAGAACTTAATATTTTGATTACTTATATGCGATATTAAATGAAATTCTGTTTAAAAGTGTATTGATCTCATTCTTAATTTAGCTTTAATCACTGGATGTTGTTGATAAGTCAATAAAAACCGCAAAAGACAATTAAAGTAGACTTTAATGTCATCTGCGCTTTCATCATTTACTATTCAAATTGGTGGAATGAATTCAAAAGATCCATATTTTGATCAGTCAACTGACGTAACTTTAGAGGAAAATATCATAATTATCCTCATCATCACTATGATATGTTTAAACGTCTGTGTAAAATGGATTGCGTGAAGGCTGATGCCATATAAAAAAATAATATTGAATCTTGACTCATTACTCATTACTATAATCCTAAAAACGAGCTAGATCCGATGTAATGATGTCTTCAAAACATTTTAAAAATACGATTATGCTATTAGAGTGTAGATTTTATTGAATAGCAAGCTTATAAAATGATCTTTCATCCTGATGATCCATCGATATAGTCATCTTTCTACATTATTTTTGCAACTGCTTTTACTACTATGTATATCTGTTCCACGAAAAATTCACAGATCTAGTACAATATTTCTAAGAATTTCAAAATATAGAAGAAATATAGAATATATTATAGAAGGAATAAATATTAAATTGAATGCAGATTTTATGCAATCTATGTTGCATGACGATACATAGCATTGCCGTTTTAGTAAGTATGTATTTTGTAATCCACCACCAATGTTATAAAAGGATCAATATGATTTCTTATCTGAATGTTTGTACATGTGAAATGTATAATCCAATATGTACGTATATCGATAGTCAAAGTACGTGGAATAACTTATAAGGCATTGTCGGATTTAAATGAAATCCTTTACAGTTTAGCAAGCTTAAAATGGGGGATGCTAGGCAGCTTCCTAAATTCGGCGCTGTGTCTATGTCTGCGAAGGTCTCAGTTAAAAGTCACAGCCAGCAGCTTTGGCGATGGATAGAGCTCATTTACGGGGAGGGAATCAGCAATTTATCAACGTATCCACCAAATTTACGGCATGGCCCTGGTGAGGATATATACCAAATCGTAAGGTGCCGGATTTGAACCGCAAGCCCGAGCCATTTTGTATCTGTCCCACTTTACCGGGCGCCATCCAAATATTTATTCAGCAGACATCTTCTTGAATAAGCGCATTTTTGCAAATCTGAATTCGAACGGAAAGAAGGCACAAAAGCGTTTCCAATTAAAACTCTGCAAAAATGCAGTTTGAAAGCATTTTTTCATAGAGCGTGGGACATTTTCTATATGCTGGAATCTCGTTTCCACGGTGGTAAACAGCGTCGCGATTGCAAACAAGAATGATGAATAAAAATATTTAGACAATCGGAATCTATTTGTTTCACAAAATATTTGTACTGTTTCGAATGACAAGAGTAGAATTTTGATGAAATTTTTTCGAGCTGTGTAAACCTTTCGATGGTTCGTCGAACGAAGAGGTTTTTTCGCGACGAGTTTTTCTGTTTGCAATTTTGAAGCCTATTTTATTTTAGTGTTTTTGCATACCTTTATACTTTAAATAAAAACAAAATCTACATGCAAAACATTCAAAATGCTTGAAAGATACTGCTAAATCAGTTTTATTCGTAAAGTTGGATTTTTTTTTTATAATACATCAAAAACATCATTGAAAATATATTCATTTTGGCTACATTTTAGTTATAATTAAACAAAAACATGTGTTTAATACCTAATAAATATCTACTTGGGATTAAATAATATGTAAAACCCAAAGACTTAATTATCAAAATTTGATCTGATATTGGCATGACATTGGATGATACCAAAAGTAGAAAAATAAATAGCAAAATATTACTAATTTCGCTCCAATGTAGCTATAATTTTGTTCGAAAAAATACAATACAATTGTGTGCTTTTCTTTTAATGCGAAGAAATTTGACGATAATCAATTTTTGAGACAGTTCTTTTATAATGAGTTTGTAATGAAAAACGGTTCAAGAAACACGCAATTTTCGTTAACATTAAAATGTGAAAGTTATCGATTTATTGTTATTATTAAGCAAACGAATTAACGATAAATTATTGAGATTCATGTAAAGATTTAAAATAATGATAATTGGACCTTCAAAAATTAATTTATGTCAACTTATTTGAATTTTCGTGATCAATACTTAAAAATCATATGAAAATAAATTAAGATTTCCTAATCATGAAATGGAGTTAATTGTAGCTGAGGGGGGAAATTGAATTTGCTCATATATAATCATCCACAAAAATGATCCTTTCCACCTACAATGTTGATGATTTGACTAGTTTCTCTGGTCCATGGCTGCTCATGAATATATTTGAGAACGAATTTCAACGATTATTTTAAGTACGTTAAGACGAAATTGTATTTATTGTGCACTAAGGAAACATATATATCTTTGAAAATCTTGCATTAAATGCACTTAAAAATTTTATCTGAAAAATGCACATCTGTTGAACAGTGTCAGACGATAAATTATATCGTCAATGATATTCAGAGATCATCAACAATTTATCAATAGATACATGTAGTATTTAATTCCTACTTATAAATTCTTTACGGAATATAATTAAAAACGGAATATGCTACGTTTGTCTATATTTTATTTCGGTGCGAGATCACCATAAAATTCTCATTAATACTATGAAATTTTGAGTCACAATTGAGGGTATGGTTTTGCTAAAATTCGTGCATAATCTCTAATAATCCCCGGTTGGAAATCGCTCTGCCATTTTTATACAGGGGATGAAAGCCAATAGATATCCAAGCATACAAATATTTATTATTTGTTTAGTTAAAATCCTCAATTGTTGAGCTCTCCTGTGCTTAAAACGCAAACTACATGACTTACTCAATAATTAATGGATCCTTCTGTGTAATTCAATTGTCCTGCTTGGTGGGCGTGTTGGGTGCATGGCCCAGCAATATTTTGAATGCTTTTCCTAATATTTACTTTGGAGTGCCTTTTCGCTTTTTATCTTCTATATTTGATTCGACCGTTCTTCGAATGGAATGGATTTCTTTGTGGCGTATCCCTTTATGGATGTTTCATTCATTCAGTGCGACAATAGCATAAGAAATGTTTTGCAAACACAAATGTGCCGCTCGAGAAAATTTCTGCCACATAAATCAATAATTATGCTTTGATTCCTCGCTGGGGAAGGTAGTCTTTGTCGCTTGACCTGGAATAGTTAAATATGATGTTGGGCATTCTTTCGTCGAAACACCATTGTGCACGAGCTATGTAATATTCTCTCATCGTACTACACATATCTCATGGGGAAGAATTTTCAATTGTAGCCCAACTACTAAATTTGATTTGGAAAAACTCGTTTTAGTTCAAAATTATCTTTCAAAAAATGAAGATGATCGTATGCCCAATCATATATATTTTTAAATTCAATTCTATTTTGTTGATAATACCATGCCATTTTTGATTTCTTAAAAGCATAAGTTCTTAAACTGGGGTCCGTAAAATAATAAAAAAAAACGTTTATCTGTAATTGAAAAAGATATTCTAGTGAAATTATCGTTCGATACGTCTTTGAAACTACAACTCAACAAAGTTGAACTCACAAACCTTTAG
Source organism: Stenopsyche tienmushanensis (assembly GCA_008973525.1). Lineage (NCBI taxonomy): Eukaryota > Metazoa > Arthropoda > Insecta > Trichoptera > Stenopsychidae > Stenopsyche > Stenopsyche tienmushanensis. The sequence continues at coordinate 18,806 of WACJ01000429.1, read as the reverse complement.
TTATAACATTTCTCAGATCTGATTACCCAGCATTTGCAAATAAAGCACTTTTTGCGGTTCTATTTTCAAGAAAATAAACCATCTCATTAAGTAAAAATGATCTACAGAAAACATTATGATGAGACCTAACTGTCAGTTAACGAAGTAACTACACTTAAATGTATTGTCGAGGCAATTCAGATTCAGGCTGGTCATGTTTAGTATCATAATCCTCGGCTATTGTACAGCAGTAGAGAGATTGCAGATCGTATTGGAATGAGAGGAGATTGTTCTTTATTGTAAATCGCAATGCTTAGAATAAATTCAAGAATTGAAAATTGGGAGACGTGTATTATTTTATAAAGAAAACATATAACTGCATCAAGGATAATATTTAAAGATAAATATAAACTCAATGGCCTTCTCTCCAAAGTTTCCCCCCAGAGAAACCCTCCAGAGTTTCGTTAGCAAAATATAAAATTAAACACATAATGAACTGACAAAAAGAAGTGGTAGTTCGTCTTTACTGTCCACTGGTGGATATTCGATCTTTCGTGTTAGGCGGTGAAATAAACTATGATATTCCTGGTCTTATTCGCAATAAAAATATTTGAATAATAATCCAAATATGGATCACTGTTGAAGATTTCTCTATAGAATCAGATCTATTATCGTATAAATTCGCAATTGTTTGATATTACGTTTTTGATTAATATGCCATTGAAAAATGTCAACATCAAGTCTTCTCTCTAAAATTACAAATTAAGTAGACTAAAAGAAATACTATATATACGTTTACAAGGAGGATTTCACACAATTTATGAGCCATCGTCACTGTCTTGACATATGTTTTCCCAGTCCAAGCACAAGAAAGTAAATTTATCGTCCCAGATTCCAATTCTTCATGCGACATTAATATTTCTTCGCTGGTATTCAATTATAGTTGATGATGCCCAGTTCGCGAGTTCGCAGTTGCTGAAAAGCACTATGAAATTGTATGATGGCCAAATAATAAATCACCGCTACACACTATAAACGTCTTGTAATGAATGGGTCTTTACAAGTCCAAAGATTGCGTGAAATATGGGAACCCATGCGCCGCCTTTGTCACTATCAATAAAAACTTGATTTATGGAGTGTAGGTGCTACCGAAAAACCAACAAACGAAAATGTTGTGAAAGGATATTATGGCCGCGACGAGGGCACAAGTCGCGGTTTGATCCTTCAAAAAATATGATAGGCCAAATAAAAATCCGTAGGAATTATTTAAAAAGCAATGCATAAAGTCGGAAGATTGATGGAAGCAGCTGCGATCTATTTCCACGTCTTTTGTATCAGTCGCACTCAAGCACTATGTAAACAAAAGCTTATGCTATCAAGATCTAATCTGAAGATTTAACCCGAGAATAACTGACAGCTTAAAGGCTACCTTTTAATAGAATCGTTTCGACTTAAAATTATCGCCTGTCTACTTCAGACATCAAAAATATTCATCAAATTTTTATTCAAGATTGATAGATCGGAACACCTCGGACGATTCACAGATTATCTCAGCATGAGACAATTTTAAATATAGTCATCTCGTATTGATGTAGATTTTCTTCGCATCTTATTTTGCACCACCAGAGTTTTAATTAATACCTATACCATGCGAAAAGTAGATCGCAACCGTACGTTCAGCGTCTGGCATTCAATGCTACAAAGGAGGACATTTTTAATGTCATGTCTCTCCATACTTTGACTTCTCTATTTCGCAAACATGAAAGGGCGTAAAATCCCGAACAATGCCATTCATAAAAGCTGAAGGTAGGTGTAAAAATATAAATATAGCTCAATACAAAAAGACGATCCTTCCTTTTGATTCAGGTATTCCATTTAAAATTTCACGTGTGTGCTAGCTGTGGATATTTATGAAAGTGACGATGAGAAATGTGTTCACAGCATTAGGAATTCAGAAAATGCATTCAAATTAATTTTGAAATATAAACGCATTAAAAATTATACATTGATAGCTTTCTCAATTAAATCTTCGTCTGAAACGTTTGGTTTGAATATAAATATATGAATTCGCATCTTGAAACCTGTAGTAATTGTGGTGAGATAAAAACTTGCATAATGACTATTAAATATGTATATATGAATTCATATAACATCTGATACGTAACTCACCTAATGTATATTGCCTTCTGTTTAAGTGCAAATAATAAAATCGTTCTATTTGTAATGAAGTTGTTTGAAGATTATGAAATGCTGAGTAGACATTAAACATCGTTACTTTAATAGTCACAAAGCAAACAGACGTAGTAAAGAGCTGCATTGTTTTACAAATTTACAATTAATGTTTGCCAAAATGGTCTAAATTTGTTTGAAGATATTTTTAGGCGTATCGATGGAATTTTTTATGTTGTATGGATGTTTTTAAAACTGTTTCGTCGGCACTTGAGACATGTAATCTCTTGGAGGTGTTACTCAATACCGGACAATACCACGCGTACCGCAAATGGAGCGTGTGACCGTTGTTTAAATATTGGTCCACCACTCTTAAATGTTTGGTTTCGCTTTTTACATTTCTTTGTTTGCCTTGGTTGCTTCAGTTGACTCTGGACAAACATTTGAATAGTTATCTAAAACGCTGCCACTGTTCGACGCTCAAATTAGGCGGCTCAGAGAGAATCGATCGGTCTATTCTTCGGCGTTTGGATGACTGGATGAGTTCTTGATCCACGTCTTATTAATTTACGCTAGTTTTGTAGCCGAGGGAGGCTCTAGTGTTTCATATGGCGAGAATCGAATGGAACCAACTCTTAACTAAGCATAAGTTACGAGGCGTGCCATATCGACGCTTTATGGCCAACTTATATGGCCGTCACACGGCGTCTTTATAGGACTTGCTACCGGCGCATAGTGCCAGGGCCAAACTATACTATACGGTTTTTTTAAATTTAATTTCAACTCAAATCTCATTCAATTTAACCCAAATGAAGTCCAATCAATTGATAAATGTCTAGCGTATACACTCCCATTCATATTTAGCCCAAATTCTCAAACGTTATTTATTTCATCAAGTATATTTTATAGCATACGTTTATCTTGTTATATAACCTGCTTACAAGTATTTCAAATACTTCCAAAACTTTATCTCATAAAAATGTGTAGTTATCATATGAAATATAACCGAAAAGCAACATATAAACTGATGATTAAATATAGGATAAATGTTAATGCAAATGTTTTAAATTGGCTCCTACCCAATGCAGTTTTAACACACTTCAAGCAGGTGAACTTACGTACCCCATGAGATTTAATATCCATGTTAAAGTCACTATAATATTAAAACTATTAAACATTTTCAAATGAAACTTTGGATACATTTACCACAAAAAGTTGTTAGTTACTATTTTTTTAAAACTACTGCGAAACAATTATATTAGTTCAATACTTTTTAAATTTTAGTCTTAAAAGTCATACAAAAAAGAGAAATTGTACAAAAATCACGATAAAATTTGCATAATTTATAATTTGCATTCATACGATTAGGGATTCCAATCCCGAGCCGAAATTTCGATCCCGGAATTTCGGGATTGCATTAGACCGTCCCGGGATCCTGGAAACGAAACGTACTAAAACTCGCAAAAATCCCGATTTCCCGACAAATTATTTATTTCCGTCGCTGCAGATGAATACTTACATATTAAAATACTTTGAAGTGATTCGTAATTATATTACGGAGGAACACAAAAATTTTGAACCCCGTGTCTATTATATTTCATATCGATATTCCCATGATTAGAGTCGAGGTGTAGTAAATACATCACCGGCAGGGAAAGGCTATCATAATAATTTGAAAAACATATATGTATACATTAGATTATACAGTTATTGCCCCTAGGCGTCGCCTAAACTCACCAATTTGTAGTTAAGCCACTGTTTCCAAGCGTCCAAATTTTGGCGAGAATGTCTCGATTTAGTAGCCTTTGACGTGCCGGTGAAGTGTATGATTTCTGTTAGATAAAAATTTCAATTCCGAATTTTTCGGGATTACGTTTATTAATCCCGGGATTCATGAGCACCTAAAACCGTCCGGGATTCCGGGATCCCGGGATTGGATTCCGTACATATGATGTAATCTTTGGGTGAACTTTTGATTTTTTTGATTTTGTGCATTTTATAAATAAACATGTCAGCCTACCTGAAATGGTTTTTTTTATATTCTGCATAATTCTAATTTTTTGCTATAAATCGAATTTCGTATAGACATTTATCATTTTTCAAGATCTTCTAAGGTTTTGTCGTAGATTGATAATTTAGTAAACACCAGCTTAAAAAAAGCAATAAAGTAAACAAGTAAAAAAAGATGGGATAATTTATGATTAGAATTTTTAAAAAAGAAACTGACAGCAAAGTTTAAGTTTCTAGAACAAAAAACCTTATTCTTATTGAAAACAATATTGGTGTTCATTGGGTTAAGCTAAAAAAGATAGCGCAAGACATTGATGCTGGGATTGATATTAATTAATTAAAGAATTTATAAAAGATCAATTTTAATGCCAATGTAGACAATGATGTATCAAGTATTAGTAATGCAACTCCATCATATGAACACTGTACATTTTTACTTCAAAGAGAAAATAATAATCACACTCATTGGATGCAGGTTAAATGAAAATTTATGTATTTGCAAATAGAATTAATTGACATTAAATTGTTTATGTTGGTCTTATGAAATGCATCTAAAAGTGCAATTATAGTGCCAAATCATTATCTAACAGGATTCTTATTTCTGCCTAAATCTTATATCTTGATCTGTACGAAAAACTGTTGATTTTGAAGGGCAACGTATGCAGATGTTATACAAAAGTTCGCATTCTTTGGTGTATAACGTGTGTCTTATAACACGCCAAAGGCTGATGCCATCATTAATTATTCTGAGAGGATGTATTATACGGTAAATGAAGATTGGCCTGAGTAATGATTTACTTATAATGATTAGACACTTAGGGCATGTGCGCTTAGAAAGGGTTCCTTTTTTGTTTTATCCTTTATTCGACAACCCCAATTCGGTTCGCGTCGCCGTAATCCGAAAAGCTCACAGGGACGTAAAAGCCGAAAACTTGACGGGGGCCCGCGCCGGGGCCGTAAAATAAAATCGGAATTTTATGCTTCAATAACGCGCAAGAGTTGAAGATAAGCCGGAGACGGTGGCCGAGCTGGGCGTGGCGGGGAACCGAAGCCGGTCTTTTCGGTTCGGTTCGGTGGTGTACCACCTTAACGGCCATCCCCAGGACCTGCTCCAGGACCCGCTCCCGGACCAGCACCCACCAGATTCATATCGGCCCAGCAATAAAAGGGATTTCGCTGGGAATTGGAATTGGGTGGCGCGCGGAGATTTGTTTAGCGAAAGGATACTTTATTTGCTTTATTGCCGGAAAATTCGCTCAAAAGTACGAAAAAATTCTACGGCCTCCTTTTCATATGTGGGCACGCCGGGGGAACCTTTCTTTTATAAACCCTAACAGCTATTAGGTCGTATATTGGGTTTCGGTGATAACACGATTTCGATCGTGGCGGAGGACACGCTCGACGCTCCGGCTCTCGCAAAGGGCTCTTCCACAATTTTGTTTTGATAGAAACGATCGATTTCAAATATAATTATTATGGACCGGAACTTTTCAAACTGTGGGACGTGCAGTAATACAATTAATGTGCAATCATTAGGTCGTTGCAATCAAAGCTTTGTGCATAATATGCTACATTATTGAACAAGGTTCAAATTAATTTCACCTGTGGACATAATTTTACAAAGGGTCAACACAAACGATGTTTTTCCACTTTGTCATAAATTATTTAGCTCTTATATAATGTTACAGTACTTATAGATTTAATATCGATTCATACATATTGTTAATACGCATGATTAATCTCGTTATACACATTTTTCTGAAAACCCAATACATTTACTGTCATTAAAAAAAAATTATATTAACATTTTAGCCAAAATAGCTAGTAATTATTTTTTTGCGATTAGAACAGTATTGCGACATAAGTACATAGTATTATTTTTCTTATTTATTTAACATTCTTTTATATCGGATTACTTAATCGAAAGCTTTGAAATCATATCAATTTTTACATGACAGTACTTTTTCTCGCGTGGTGCGGAATTTAAAAAAAAAGTTATGAGATTCAAATATACATTTTGCAAGAGAAGATTCGGGAAAAATTCTTATTATAATACATATAATCAGCTACTATGTATTGAAATGTGTTTATCAGTAATTTTTATGACTAAATAAATATTTAATTACAGAGATATAACATTGTTTCGAGCATCGTTGGTTCTAATTGAAAAATTCTGCTAAAAATCACATTGCTTCGACGTAGGAGTCTAGAAATGTGTATTCAAGAAATGCTTGTAGCCGACTGCATTGTCATCAATTATTTTGTTCTAGTTATGGCCCTCAAACAATGGCATCCCATACTCCAAAGTCCCTTTTTGGAGTTATGTAAATTGTTGGGCATTCGGAGAGGCGATTTTTTCACAAGGCTAATTGTCCGTTATTTGGTTAACAACAATAGTTTAATGGCAGCGTCCAGTTACTTTTAACCGTTCAATGCCACTGGAGAAAATAAAAGTAACGGGTTATAAATAGAGACCGTTCTTTGGGTCGTAAAAATGAAAGTGTTTGTAAAGGGTTGAAATATGGCCTCCTTTCACCGAGCGTGGCATAGGGAAGAATGACAGTGTTTTCAAAAGATAAAAAAACAATTCATCATCCTGTGTGCAATGCGGAATTGTTCGATAACTGTTAAAAGTAACAGTGTTTTGCGTTTTTGGGTTTTATACAATTTTTACTTCCTGATTAGCTTGTGGAAAATATATGACTTTTTTGAATCAGGATCTCATTGTCTAAATGGGTAAAAATGTCATCATTACGTGATTCGTCCTTGTTGTCATATTTGCTTTGATTTTTAAGAAGCATTGCTATTTTAGAGGCTTCGTAAAACGTTGAAGAGATTCTGAAAATATCGGGAATGTTCATATGTCATTTGTGACATCCAATGGGCATTTCTGAGTACTGAGGCGGTTCGCTTACAAGGCTCGAACCGAATAATAAATTAGTTCAAAAGTGTCTCAGGTGTATTGTCCAAATGGTTGAAGTTGTGTGAAAGAACTTATTTTTTATTGTGAAACATTTTGCGGTGAAATATCCCGCATTTTTATGTTACCAGCATGAATACCTCCGGTTCTATAAAAAAAAAATCTGGACCATTCTTTGAGGGGAAAATGATTCTCATGCTTATTATGAGTACATTCCGAATTCATAAAGTTTTAAATATGTTAATATAATTCAAATTTAATTCGTAGACATTCGGACGTCTTCTTATAAAAATTGTCTAACAGCTTAAATTTATAGTCTTGTATTTTATCTTAGAAAAGATAAGTAGTTTAAGATGTTTTTCGTCACTCGTGCCGATGTTGTCTTCTCGACAATTAATATTATTAATGGCAAGACTAGAATCCTGCCGCAAAATTTTGACCGTATTCCCCACAAAATCGTCCTTTATTTCAATACCTCAACCTCCATAAATAGACCCATACACGTTCTATATTTATTTGAATATCTTCATTTAAAATCCACAATATTTTAGGATGGTATTATTTTGTTTCATGCGCAGACTAAGTAAAGCGTGGGCGTTGATGAATATGCAGAAAGATGTGCCAAACCGCCCTGGTCGTTGACTTAACCACTTAGGTAGTAAATCGTCAAATATCACAAATTCACTTTTATTCAGAACATTTAGTTCAACATAAATAACTTTGAATTACTCTCACATTTTGTGAAAACTAATATTTTAGCGCTAATATTGTAAGTGTATGGACCTGTATAGCAAAACGGGAGCCATTAATCTAATTTCTGAAATAATGGCAACTGTGTCAGTGTGATGCCCTTTTGTGCAACATTTTTTTCTTGCAAGCCGAAGATCGGCAGCAGGATGTTCGCAAATAATGTGATTTAAAATAACATTTTTTTGTTCTGTTATAAATCAGAATTTAAAATACCAAGCCGATTTGCTAATCCCAATTGAATTAAATCTCATCAACAGTACTAAGACTGATAAAGTACATTCTGAGTGCTTTAACAATGAGCATTGAATAAGAAAGGGTTGCTTTTGTCTCCACTGTTGTTCAATATTTAGGGAGAATACATAATGGGGAAGACTTTAAGATGTATGCACCTTGAGGTATAACAGTGAATGGGTTCTGAATAAATTAGTCGAGATTAGCAGTTGATACAATGATCATTGCAATCGGAATCTGAAACCTTTTAGGGATACTAACTATTCCATAAGGGTTGAATATTGGGAATTGTATTTTAAATGCAAAGTGTCTCATGCGTTTAAATGTCGATACGAGTATAATTGGTTTGAAATTAATTTATCGATCATTAAAAGAAACGTCTTCTTGAGCACCCGGTCTTCTTTCGGTCAATGATAATGCCACAATATTTCCAAGAGATCTTTATCAAGCTTAAACGACCTACTGACGTCTTATTTCTAGACGACCATTTGTCAATTTGTACGAATGCGGTTTTTTGCGCTTCGAGACCATGTCGGAAGCTATTTTTTCCGCTTGATGATGGAAAGAGCATCATTACCGAAGCAACGACGCCATGTGTTGAAACACGGGCTCAAAAATACCGTCGATACTGGAATTGAGCAGGCTTTTTACGGAGGCATATTGGCAGAAAGTATTTTTTGCCGAAATATAATCTGACCTAAGCCGTGTGAATTGAAGGAAATTGTTAGGTCTCAATTCATGGGCCTGTTGACATACACACTGCTCGACAAAAGACGCACATTTGTAATGAATGGTGATGCAACAAAGCAATCTGGAAGCGGAAAACCGATACTGATACAATAATTCAATGGCCATGGTTACTAAATGGCCAACAATTGGGAGTGCAAACACTACCATTTGTACTGGGTATAATGTTGCGATGAATGGATTCAATTTGATGTATGACATGAGCTACTTGAGTTAAGAAATACCGGGAGACTACAACACGGCAATTGGCATTTTTCTTCATTATATAGAATATTTAAATTTTTGATCTGAAGATGCGATAAATCATATATTTTGCATCTATGTCCATGTCAAATATCTCAGATGCTTTTCTAGATGGCAATATTTTATTCAGATACAGTAGACTCTCGATTATCTGGACTAATACTGGGGAAGACGGACACGGATAATTCAAATCTTCAAATTTCTACTTGGTTTCGAATATAATATCATATTTGCAATACAAATTTTTATTTTATGTAATTACTGGTATCTTCTTCACTTGTAATGTCACTCTTATTTTCTTCCTCTTGAGAAATAAAAAAAGGATATCTGCATCATCCACGCATTTAAAACCTGGATCATTTGAATCATGATCGAGCTACTCCTCGATGTTTTCCCTATCCACGTTTTCTAAACATTTTTAATTTTACAACAATCCACATATTTCAGTTATATCATTTCATTCTCTCCAGAATGCATTAATATGTTTCCAAGAATTATTCTCCATGATCGAAAAAGTGTTTCTGGATTTACTTTTGATCAAGATTGTGTTATTCTGTGAATATTACCTAATATCGTAAAGTTGTCATCTTCCTCAGCAAAGTTTTAAAAGGGCTGTGACGATAAAGTGGTTTCATTGATGCTATAACGTCTTAGTCCATGGGAGTAAAAATTTTGCAACCACAAGTCCATCACTTGTTTTCAATATGCTTTTGTTCGGATGAGAATGGCCATAATAATACAATTTTTTAAAATCTTGCACCTCTAGAAACCATTTATTTTTGAACCAATCTTTAAAAATCTCCTCATCCATCCGTGTCTCTTTCAGGCTATAATAACAGGAAGATTTTTCATTGGAATTATTGATTGTCTTGCAATTCGGATATTGGGGATTGGCAGACAGAGACCAAGGGAGTATATTGCGTATATCGTACGATTGTATAGATCGTTAGCCCAAACTTATCGACTAATAATGATATGTGAATGATATAATGAATCGATTTCAAGTGTATTGTTTATGTTTACTTGAAAAAATTACCGAATATTGTGTGCTATAGACAGTGTTTATTTATTTATGTACAAGATTCATACACGCTGCGACGGTCTTGATAGATAAGTGGATTTGTACGGATAATAAGTGGTGGATTTAAAATTAGCTCACTAAAACACAAGCATCATTTGGTTCCGTGGGTGCCAGATAATCCGCATTCGGATAATCGAGAGTACACTGTATATCTATACAAACATTTTTGGATGACGTTTATAATCATTTTTCTCTTGATATCTTGTTCTTGATGACGACCCAAATACTCTAAATAATTCAATCTATGTGGATTTTATTCATATAAATTTATATGAGCATGCACAGTTTCAGCTTGTCAGTTATTTGATTGCATTTTAAACAGCAGTTTTATTACTTTTTAACAATTCTGCAATTACTGTGCTAATAATCAAATTCTGTGATTACAAGCTTACAACCACAATTAATTTGAATAAATTTTAATGAGCATTAAAAACAATTATATTAGTAATAGTGGTGTAAAATTGATATAAATAAGGTAGATGATTTATATTATAACGTAAAACAGGTGATTGACGTTGAGCATTATTTGATATCGACTGAATTATAAATATGATAAAATAAATCCAAAAAAGCGTGAAAAACTTTGTAATCATCGTATGTTGAAGACATATCAAAGCATCTCAAGAAGATCAATTTTTCCGCAAAAATTCAATGTTATGAAATAAAAAATATATTAGGATGGATAAGCAAGATTGTACCATTATATAGGACACAATACACGTGTGGGACACCGGAAGGCAACATCCTGGGAGATTAATGAAATCAAAAGACATATCTGTCAATAAATTTGAGAACTCCGACCCTTCGGATGACAGCCTGAGCGATGTCATTCTGTACACAGTTCATAATTGAAACACATGGAGGAGAATTCGTGGAGGTCCGAAACCAAAAAAAATAATCGTGTTAATATTTTATTTGTTAAAATAAAATTAGGCGTGTCTAATTGAGCAGAAGACTATTTTCAGGTCTGATGTTTTCTTTGCTAATATGCAGTCCATCGTTCCATACGTCAATGCCATAGATTCCACACTAGCCGATAGCATTTCTGGCAGCACATAAAAATAGTCCCGGAGAGGAAACAAAGGTCCCAACCCGACTATTTGCCCCCATAAAATTTTATGTCTTTCTACAAAATTATGTTTATTTCTGTTCCAAAGTTGGGGAATGAGGTAAATTAGTTGCCACTCATTTTACAAGACGCGGCTCTAATAGATGATGGCGTATAGCGGCGCTGCATTTGTTCGGGCTACTAAAAGCTTTTCGGGTAACCATCCATTATTTTTTATTTGCTTTTCATTTTCAAACGATTTATAATTACACGGAATTGAGTTCCTCTATGACTCCTTTTGGATACGATCTATCTTCATTATACGTTAGCATGCGTATTCGTGAGAAACATTTGTGTTGACAAATATATTTTAAGTACCAACGAATGTGCCGGTTAGTCACATTCAGAAAATATATTTTATGAACAGAATTATTAAGATTAATCAATATCAAATTAAATTAATTTTTAAATATTATTTCTGTGTTGTGTTTAAGGATTCATTTATCACCATGTGGGGATTTTGAGATAATGGGATGAAAACATATTGAGTAAAATTTAAGATTTTTTTATCCATCTATATTGTTCGTTCAGTTTCAGAAATGTTGAGTCTGATGATAACTTTGAAGAAATCAATATAAATGGGGTTTCATGGTCATAATAGATTATAGATAGTTACTGAGAACTATTTCAACACATAACATTTAAAATCTGAAAAAGTACATAAGTTATTAAAAACAAATATACGCCAAGTTTGAATTTTGATGGAATTTGGATTGATGGAATTGTATTTTAAATTTAAATGAAAGAGGAATGAGTTTTCAAATATTTTACAATACTTATTCAACAAAAGCTAAATTTTAAAAAAGAGATCCTTCTCATTTTCAAATTAGCAAGGATAAACTACACTAAAACGAGGATTCATAATTGCTAGTGTAGGAGTGACTTCAAGGTCTTTACCTAAGCCTTTGCGAAGAAAGAAATGACCTGGATTATGTGTACTCCAGAAAACCCCTTTTCAGTAAAATCAGCATGGTCGTCTCGAGAAGTTTTCTGCTGTCTTCGGAGGAAAACTGCTTAATCTTTTAAAAAAGCACTTCTAAATATATTGCGTACGAAAGAATCTTCCAATACATTCACCCAGGTGACCCGCTAGGTGAGCGTTCACAAACAAAACTCATGCTGCCTTCAACACCGAGCGCATGATGAGGTGAATATAATGATAATCTTCTTATATATTTTTGATAAATTACTCTAAAAAATTAACATTAATTTTGAAATAATACATATGTATTATTTTTTGGCATTAAATGCCAATATTTTTATGTATTCTTGAACAATCTTTAAATCGGTACTGGTATTAATACTTAAATAATAAAATTGTAGCAATGTGAGAATGTTAACACTTCTCATTATCTTGCATTGTTCTCCATCGCTTTTATTATCATCAGAGAGTCGAATATGGATATCGAAGAAATTGGGGAGCCTGTAAAACTACACATTGTCAGGGCCGATTGTAAATAATGTGACCATTTAACATACATTAAGCTTTTAAAAGGTTTCGTAAAAGCCGTTTTATTTTGGAAGCGCGTGTGTTCCACCCAGTACGCAATTTGTGAGGAAAGTGGTGATAATTACCCAAGAGGTTTACGCCATTAAATCACGACACAATACAACACCGTGGAACCCATCATTACACCATAATAACTCGCTACTAATGTGACTACGAAATATTCCCTATTTATCCGTTATTGCCGTCGGAATGGGTCATTATAGTGCTAAAAATTAACGAAATGATGTTGGATGTCGTTAGAGTCCATGAACGACGCTCGGGAGGAGGTTCTTGTCTCCTTTATGCACTAATATTTATTGTAATTGCGTTTTAAAAAGTATCGAATTTGCTCAAGAAGAATCGTTCTCGGATTCTTTGTGCTGCCGAAATCCATATTTTCTACAAACGATTAGTTCTGCTGCTTCAAATGGTCGTTCACAGAGAAATGGGCGTTTAACGTTTCAATTTTATGTGCCATCGAGTATCTTTTTTTAAAGACGTTGTGAAATTTAAGGTTGAGGATATTATTTTTGTATGCCAAAAATAAACTTCCGTTTGGGTAAAAATTAATGGCTCTATTTCCGAATCTTTGAGCACACAAAGAGCGACTTAAATAAATAATCTAATGGTCAACATTTGGTAGACGATTTAAATCTTGACTTTCAAGCTTCGAATGATAATTTTTGCCAGGAAAATTGTCGCATTTGCAAAATAAGTAAAACGAATATTTGGAAAAGCTAGGTATATTTTTAAAATTATTTTTGTCTGGTGGATACGTCTGGAGTGTTTTGCTCTCTCTTTTCAGGTATGAAATAAGTCCTGAAGCAATAGGTGAACGTGATGAGGTCTGCAGGGTTGCAGCAGGTGCCAGGAACTTCCGGTCAACCAATTTGTACCGCATTCAAGTCCTAGATGTCCACCCTCGGTCTTGCCGCAATTGTGCATACATGAGATGCACCCAACTTTGCTGCTGGAACTTTTTGCACGATTCGGAAATTTAATTCGATATAGGAATTTGGCATCAAAAATTGCAATTTCATATAGATTATCAAAAATATTTCCACTAAATCTTGATAAGAATAAATCATGAACGTCAGTCTCGAATCATTCGAATATATATATTTTTAAATTAATTGGATTGGACTTAGATTGCAAATTAAAATAAGATGAATCTTATATCGAAAGTTATATTTATTATAAATATACCGTCCTAAAAGGGAATTACATGTATTTGTAAAAGCATTGTGTCTCAGAGTAAAATGCATTATTATAAATCTGCCATGTATTTTGAACTTGTATATGTTTCGTATGTAACCGACATATTTTTGTACGTAAATTTATATTTATGATATTCGTCTGAATTTGTATTATAAGGTAATTGTGTAAATAAATCAGTGGTTCGCAACCTTTTTTCACATATGACACACAAAAGTTCTTCCTTAAATTACGCGGCAAAAGCTAAAATAATATTTTATAATATTTTATTTTATTTCATAAGTAAATATACGAAGTATGTTTAGAAAGTAAGTGTACTAGATGTTTTTTTTATGAATACAGGATATTATTGATACACTTGTTGAGTATTTTTCCACATAATCGCAACCCGTGCAATATATGTGGTGACTAGGCAATCCAATCCCAGGATCCCGGACAGTTTTAGGTGTTCATGAATCCCGGGATTACTAAACGTAATCCTGAAAAATTCGGGATTGAAATTTTTATCGAACAGAAATCGTACACCTCACCTGCACTATGAAGGCTACTAAATCAAGACATTCCCGTCGAAATCTGGACGCTTGGAAACAGTGGCGTAACTACTAATTGGCGAGCTTAGGCGACGTCTAGGGGCAGTAGCTATCTAATCTACGTATACATATATACAGTACATATATGTTTTTCAAATTATTATGATAATCTTTCCCTACCGGTGATGTATTTACTACACCTCGACTCTAATAATGGGAATATCAATATGAAATATAATAGACACGGGGGTCAGAATTTTTGTATTCCTCCGTATTATAATTACGAATCACATCAAAGTATTATATTATATATGTATTCATCTGCAGCGACGGAAATAAATAATTTGTCGGGAAATCGGGAATTTAGCGAGTTTTAGTCCGTATCTCAGCAGAAAGGAATTTTATCAGTCACATTGATGATGTTATACGAAAATGGAGGCTCACGCGGTCATCAACTCGAACTAGCAATGAAATATCTGATGACGATACCAAAATCAGATTCAGATTAAATGATGAAACACTCGATGTTTTAATGTTACTTCGGACATATTTTCAAAATAATTATATTAAACAACAAAAAGAATATTTTTTATATTGAACAAATGGACTTGTTAGTAATTTTTGATCAAATTTATCAATGTTTCATAAACTATTGAAAATCCCAGTCCCGGGATTCCGGGACTGATCCCGAGATGGACTAATGTAATCCCGAAATCTCGGGATTGAAATTTTTTCCATAGTCTTTACCAATCAGTATTGCCAATTCGTTCAATTCAGTCAGTATCTAATTTTGAAAAATAATTGTTGTGTTCCATATAGCTTAAAGGTGAATTTTGATCCTTCGTATAATGTTATATCAGATTATTTTAACGCTTTGAAGATTGAATTTTTACCTTTGTCCGATATTTCGAACCACTTATCGGGTTCATTATCAAGGATTAACTGAACTTGATAATTTATCAAGGAACCAGTTAATCCATTTTTTATAAGGATTAACTGCCTTGATATGTTTATATAGATATATCATGTTGATATATCAAATAGTAACACGACACACAGTCTGAGAATCCTTGATTCAATGAAATAGTATTTGAATATTTATTGAAACTAATTGGCATACCCGTATATCAACATAGCTGAAAAGCATATGCTTTCTACATGTTTCAAATTGGGGATCAATAGAAGTGCATTTTGAATGTGTATTTATTTAATTTAAATATTTTATTGAACATTTTTAAAGTTAAAGGGATAAAATAGGTACTATATTCATGTACATAATAGAAAATAATAATGGATATATGTTGGTATCTTTAAGCATCATATCATATCTTGTGCATACATATTTTTTATTATCTTTCTTTCAATTAACATTAATGCCCATTGAATCCATTGAAGATTTTTTGAGTCCTCAAGCGATCTTCGGATTATGATGTATCATGAGCTAAGTTTTTAATGACGGCATGAAGCAAATAAAATGTTCATAGCTCAAAATCCAGAATGGATCCATACGTGCCTCCATTGAGGTCCATAAGTACTACTACAATGCTCCATATTTTAGGCGTATACTTAAAAAAGCAAATAAGCTTAAGGTTCATTCTAGAAAAGATATCACTATTTATATGATAAGCTTAAGTATGCCAGGCATAATGGAGAGTGTCTGCCATAAAAGAAGTGGGTGAAACCATTCATGTGCCATCTTATTATGTATCCATCCACGGGGAGATCTTAATCGCATCCCAATGGATGAATGGACCATTTGTGCCGCAATGGTTATGAAAAAGATCCATTTCTATACGAATTGTTTGTGTAAATAATTCGATTTAGGTATGCATGAAGATATCCGGCTTTTTATTTGCGACAGTGGGTAATTTGAGGCCTGCGCAAATCGTCGCACGATCTGGATGTGCTCGGATGCTGACTAAACAATTAATCATCTTGGACCGATTTGCGGAAAATTACTGATATTTGATACACACGATGTATCTTCTAATGGCTGTCACTTAGATTGGTCATAAATCATGTAAGACGTTAGTCAGATGGTAGATGAAAAGTATATTTTACATCCATATCCGACACCTGATATGAATCAATAAAATTGTACAGGCGTAAATTGTATTTGAATATCAAGGATTAAATAGGTTATATTGATTGATGAATAATCAATTGTTACGGGGGTTGATGCATTTTTAAGACACTTAAAAAATCTTAAGAATCGTAAATCTTAAAACTATTTGGCGATAGTATATACACTATCAAGTTTTGTATTGCATCTAGTTTCGATTATGTCTTGTTTTTATTTAAGCGTTCTCATGGAAGCACAGTCGTCAACGCTTATAAAAATGAAAGACGATGTACTCAGACTTGCAAAAACATCATCATCATTATCATAGCATGTCTGTTATTCAGTCCAGTATTTTAGCAAGTAGATTTGTAGCTTAATAATCTTTGGCTTGAATCTATGTAAGATGCGGTTAGTGACCACATTATCAACAAAATATTTTTCCTCAGAAAGTCATATCAAAGTACTCAGTTAGCAATGATTTCACAGATGTGAATTATCATCATCATGATAGTGCTTCAATATGCAATCAATATCTCAGGAAAGAATTTCATTTTTCTCATTTCTATCAAACAGGGATCGAAGGGCGCATTCGCTATCATCTTGCGTTCTAAAACATGGATTTCATTAGCATAAAGAGCTTTACAACATCAATATTATTTATTGAGATAAGAATTTATGAACCAATACGTCTAAATTGTTTCAAGCATTTAAAAAAGAAAATAGTTCTATTTATTCGTTTTGTATCTATTGACTGACAGATTGAAGTCCAACCGAAAAATGCGAGCTTTTTAAAATACAGTCCAAATTTATCCGATCTTTTTGACAATTGAATGGACTGTCGTTGCAGTTTTGGATGGATTCGCGTCATTCAGCTGTATCAGTTTACTAGATTCATCGATAAACATGCTTATTGCAGGTAGTTTGTCATTATTGCGTATCTCCGATGGACGAGCGCGATATCGAATTCGACCATAATGGAATATCGCATGCAAAAAAAAAAAATATATATACATAGGGGCTGAAAAGTACAAAGGGCTGGAATATTTTACATCCCATGATATCGAATTTATTTTTTACTCGCTGTCAGATATGAATTCATGGTCATTTGATGTATTTTGAGCATCGATCGTGATGGTATTTGTCCATCTAAAATCCATCCGATTTTCTTTGTACTCAGCCGTTTGACATATCAAATTCTTTAATATTTTAATAATGATGCTAAAATATTAAAGATGTACTTATCCATGAATATTTGGATGAATCTATATTTGAATTTCGCCAAATTGAAATTGCATTGTTTTAATTCAGCTCTCTATATTTGTTTGTTTAGCGTAGATGCTCGACGAATTTGTGCATTATTTATACAAAAGGCTACAAATACCAGTTTCCTGTTATAGGATATACTTCTTTTGTAAGCGGATACCTAATCACAGGACACATCGCTGCATTTTCATCGATAAATTTTGTGCAACCGAATACCGAAAATACACATAGATTGGCGATAATTACTGTAATGGGTGATTGAAAGTCAACGAGATGATGCACCGTTTTGTGTATATTTCACAGAAACGCTAGCCTTTTAATCAAACCAACTCGATGCCGAAAAATAATGAAACTGCCGACTAAAAAGTGGTTAATTAAATAAACGGGTGGCATTTTCATTGTTTCCGCCAAACGGCGTAACGAATCAATACATTTTAGCCGACAATTTATTATATTTTCCAATAAATAGCACGCGTAAATATATTTGAAAATATTTTTTATCCAGGAGTAAACCAAATTGGATCCTGTTCCTGAAAGGATTCGTCTAAATTGGGTCGGCAAATTTGGCTCAGAAACCACTCTCATCTTTATTGGAAAGCATGTGTTTCTCAAATGATGTTAAGGTGATTAAATATTTACGTTGATTAGAGAGGTGTGCCCTTCCAAATCTGACTGGCTAAGTACGCTAATGTCGGGCACACCATGATAAGCCTTGTATTACCAAACAACTGCTTAATTCCTTCTCAGAGCAACATCACGTCTGTGTTTGCTTGCGTTATATGCTTTGTACTTTAATCTTCCCCCTCTGGCAATTCAGGGCTATCCATTTTCAACGTATAAATCAATTTCAATAGATTTGCTAAAAATAATCGCAACAAAACCACGGATTTTTTATGTATGACAACCAAGTAATCGTTCAAAACTTTCCAACGTTTAAAAAGACGTAGAAATCTTTAACATGATTAAAATTAACACTGAATCTTCAAATATATCTATCTCAAGTACAATA